>CAVNYN010232019.1:0-18463 GCA_963692815.1 Nyctanthes arbor-tristis
AAAAGGTCATACCAGCACAGATCATATAAGAAATGGCAGCATAAGCTCCGCGTTTGGTCATGGCAGAGCCTTTAAAAAGCTTCTCTTCCATTCTCGGCGGAGGGTCGCTTGCCGCCATTGGTAGAACCGAACTGCTCTTCATCGTTACGTTTGTACCCATTCCCCTCTCCCAAAATTTCTTGGTTTCTCAATTTTCAGACAGATATTCTGGGTTTTTCCCCTTCAAATACTTCTCCTTAAAAGATTCCAGTAAGAGAAAACTGGTTCGGGATGAAAATCTTGAATGGATTTCCAGATTTTATTAGTGATCAAAAACCAATTTCCATTTTTATGTGAATTTAGAGTAGTCAGAGAATTTGCTGCAAAATGATTCGTTTAAAAAAACGAACATGAACTCGGATGGACGCATTATAAAATTGTTATTAATTAATTAATTAATAATAATAATAATAATTGTTATATATCTACTACTAGTATATGGCTTGTCCACTTTAATATGGTGGTATCAGATTATAAGATTGAATGATAAATAAAAGAGAGTGACGATGGAAATAGACGAATAGTCATTTGTGTTTTTTCTTGTAATAGTTATAAAAAATAAAAACCTAAAAGATGGTTTTATTTTGTTGTGTATCGATAATTGCAAAAGATAAAATTTTATGTACAAGGGTTGTAGAAGGCGTGAGACATTGAAAATTGTCGAGGTCAGAGTTTCAATATATGCATACCTAATCACGATATGGTTAATGCCTAAAAATGTGTAAAACGTGTAAAGGCGCGTAGTGTGAAATTTCAAGTCTAGGCATGAATACATTTGTACTGAATCAAAAATTCTAAGGAGACGTAAAATTGCAATTTGAATAAATGACAATATAATGAGACACAATTTCATTAGATGATAAAAAAGTATCCATATTATCAACATTCAATAAAACTGTGTTACATAAACATGTCACTTTTCTATGTCCTCTTAGAATTGCTCATACTGAATGTTTACTCTTTCTGAGACGCAACATTTGATAAACTGTTTGTAAATATTTTTCTTTTAAATTTCATGACTAAAAAATTATTTCTCAAACATCAAAACATTACTGATTTAAGTTTTATTGTGATCTTACATAGATAATATCATTAATCGCTTATATACAAATCAACTAATGTTTTATGTTGATATAAATTTGCCGGAAGAAAATTTTATTTTAGCAAGATAATAACAAGGTATATTATAATTATTATTTCAGTAATAACGTTGTAAAAGAAACATGATTAGATTAAGTTAATCTGTGATTAAATCTTTAACCACACACTAGGAGAAAAGCCAACCCCCACCCCCACCCCCTCTACAACCCACCTCTCCAATTGCACAAAGAAAAGTACTGGTCAACTTTGGTGAATTAATTGCATAAATAAATAAACAAGTTGACTTGTAGATATGGATTGAAGGAAGACTTGGTCAAATATTGAGCCATTTAGCAATTAGCAATCTTTGGAGATTTTCTTTTCTCCTCCTCCTTTTTATCTAAAATTCAATGCTGGTGTTGGACGCCATTATTTGTTACTCAAATAAGATCCATCTATTTTCTAATAAATGTTGGCTTGCCAAATCAATATTGAGGCAAAATAAGTTGTCTCGTGATGGCAAAATAAAAGTTTTGTATGTGTTAGTACTAAATGTAAAAAATTAAAGTTTCATCTCAAAAGGCCAACTTATTAAAGTAGAGTAATTGAATTTTATCTCATATCTAACTGACCTTGGATTCGTCAGAACATTCTTCCCCAACACTAGATACCCGACTATAGCTGCTAACGTGGCACATCATATTGGTCGGCAACTTTTTTTAGGGTGAAAAAAAAAGTTTAAAAATGCATAATCAGACTTGTAATTTTATTTTCAAAATGTTGAATTAAAGGGTATTTTCAATGCAAAAGAACATATATTTCTTTAATCTAAAATGTTCATGTTGGATTTTGTTTGTATCCAAGTCAGCAAAAGTTTGACCTGAAAGTCAGGTCAAGGAAAAATTTAGGACTGGACGTCAGGCCTTTGTGAGGCTAGAGCTCAGATAGCGATTGTTTTGAGTTTTCAAATATAAGAGAGTAAAGTGTCAAGAATGTAACCCCCTTAAATGAGCTTCTCCACCTCTTTTTATAAGTCTAAGAGAGAGAGTGTGTGGGCTTTGCTTGGTACAAGGTCTGGCGAGACTTGACTTCTAAGTACACGAATAAAGTACAAATAGAAGCTTCCTTCCGACTGAAACTAACAAGTACGGTGGTGCAAGTACAAATGTTAGATTGAATACTCTGTTACGAGTTCTAGAAAGTTTGTCGAGGATTGAGAGCTTGATTTCAGGTCTAAGAACTTCTGAGGCCTGAGGTGTCTCGAACTTGATTCTCTACTTCGTCAGTTTCAGTACTCATCTAGTGAAGATTAAAAGTTGATCAACTTAATCTCTGGCCAATGGCATCACGATCTGAGCCCTTGTTTGATCCATAATCAAGGCCTAAGCTTGAGTGCAAGACAAGCTCACACTTCATGACTTGATAACCACAAGGTCTAACACGGAGGACTCCACATGGCGCTAGAATATTAAACCCTTCAACAATTGCCCTCAAGTGCTTGAGTCTGACTTCGTTGGGCTCGAGCACTTAATTTTATACGTTGCTTACGTTTTACATTCTCGCTAATGTAGAGCGCCACATGTCATCGCCTCATTAGTCAATTATTATGAGAAAATAGAATACTGGTACGCAGAACTGACACGTCAATTTTTGCCAAAATGGAGTGTCAGCGAGGATGCCTCGTACCTCGTATTCCCCTTCCATTTGAAGTTCCTTCTCTTTATAAAGTCTTCATTTACTACCACATACTATTCTCCAACTCTCTCATTTTCTCTGAAGTTGGTGATATGGGGTCAAGCCCTTGTTAATTAATGGCCTGGAGTCGAGCGTTCGTTCAATGTAAGGTGACACTTTCTTAAGGTTCATACCCATATTAAGTGCTTAACTCCAGCTCTCAATGTTCACATTTATACATACTTTATGGTTAGTCCACTAACCTTTAATTCCGTCATTTTTCATTTATCACTTTAGCTAGTCTTCATGCTTCGTAGAAATTTTAACCAACTTTCAACTATATTAGTCATCTAAAATTAATTTCAGCCCATTTTGATCTCAATTTCAGCCCCAATTTTGCACGTCAATTGCTAGTGTGCTACTTCCAGTTCTCAAATCCAAGACAACTCAATTTAATATGTGTTTCCCAGAGCTTCTATTGGAAAACTCCAACACTTCAGCAATTTCCTCTATACCAAAGCATTGACCATTGGATTTAAGCAAATTTGGCTTAGGCCTCACTTTTACGTTTAGGCTCTGATTCAGCACGTCAATCACTAGAGTGGGAGATAGTCCTTCAAATTCAAAGCAAACTTAATTTAATGTTTCCCAGAGCTTAACATATTGACCATTGGATTTAGCTTGTTTTTAGGTCTCAGTTCCACCAAATTTATGCCTACACTTTAAACCAACTGCCACCCTACTACTCCCTTTGAGCACATGCCAAGACCTATTTCTCTCACCTTAATTTCCCACCGAATTTTTGTAGAATCCCAGAGCTCAACTTCAGTCCTATCTTTCTCACCTTAATTTCCCACTGAGTTTTTGTAGAATCTTAGAGCTCAACTTCAGTCCTATCTTCCTCACCTTGTATTGTTATTATTTCCTCAGGCTCCCTTCTTTTCCTTTTTTTTTTTTTTTTTTAACTGCCGATACTCAAGCTTCCACTCATGTCGAATTCCTTTTCTTCTTCAGGTCCTCAAATTCACTCTAGAGCTCTCTTGGACAGCTCCTTGATTAATGGCTTTTCTATAGTGTGACAGTGCCCAAGTTTCATCATCTCGTGCTTCATGTTCTTGCCGGTGATGAAGGCTAGTCCTTGAGCTGAATTTTAGGACTCGAGATATTCTTTATTCGGTCAGCTTCGAGCTAAGGTCACGAATGCAGCCCTCAAGTTGACAGGTAAATAATATATCTTCAATTTGGTTGCTGAAATATTGGTTCTCGACTTTCCAGCCTCTAGCACCATTTTTTCCTTTATTTCCCAGTATTTACATATATATATATATATATTTATATATTCAAGACTTCAACATTGGCCTTGATGGAATTTAGCGCTGCTGTTTACCACTTTCCTTAAGGTAATTTATGGTTCACTTCTCTTCCAAGGTTTGTGAGCATGAGTGAGAGTGAGGAAGATAGCCAAAATTTGGAAGGTCAATCCACGGGTGGTAAGAACTCGGAGGAGGAAACTGGTAGTTGCGAGAGTTCCTCTAATTCTGAGTCGGATGAGGAAGTGGATACTAATGAGTCAAATCAAGGACCGATTAGTAGCACTCATAGCCCTGGTGTAGAGCAAGATAGAGAGAATAATGTTGGTGAAAATAACACTGAGGGAGTTAAGCGTGGTGTAGAGGAAGTCGAGCCCTCCAGTTTAGCTCATCATACTATTGTTGGCCCTTCTAGAACCACCTCAGTTAAGATTTTATATGGATCCAATTTCGTCGGCCGCCTATAGTGAAAAATTTTGAGTCTCAATGGGATTGTAAGTTCCGACAATCAACACTCAGCCCTTTAGACTTGGTCAGATTACATGAGATCAATCAGATTCCTTCATCGGTAAAGTTTTTCTGCCCAGCAGAGTGTGAGACGGCTGACATGCCCCCAGTTGGTTGTGTTGTTGTTTCTAAGGGCATGGTTGTGGCAGGTGTTCCGTTCCCTTTGCCGCGTCTTATCACTGACTTTCTCAGGCACTGGCGTTTAGCTCCGACACAGATTGTGCCCAATGGGTGGAGAACTTTTCTTGCTTTTGTGGTGCTTTGGAACCTCGAAGGGCATGGTATCCTTGATCCCAAGTCTTTTGATTTTTTCTACCACTTCAGGTCTGACGGGGGCTCAAAATCTGGGTGGTACTATTTAACATGTAGGGATGGTTTGGATGGGAATGTTATTCTTGGGCTCCCAGGAAGCAATGCTCATTGGCACGATGAATGGTTTTATGTTGCGGGAATTGGACTAGTCAATCAAGACCTGAAGTTGAGGATGAGGGGATCCCAATTGGTTACAAAAGTCATAGTAAGTTTTTAACTCTTCTCTGACATTGAGCGTTGTGTAATTCTAATTTTTTGACCTAAACTTTCTTTGCAGAGAATCCCAATCCTCAGACCCCAGAAGAGCTCAAAGCACTTTACTTCCAGCTCCACGAACTTCCTCGCACCAAAAGGCAATATAAAAATCTTGTGACTCCGGAGAACTTAAGGATTTCTGGCCTAAGTTCAGAGTTTCCAGTTGCGCTTGTCCCCGATCCTTTTGGGTGCTCTTGTAAGTTAGCACCTCTTTTCTCCCTTTTTTGGCACTTCCTTCATTTCAGCACTTTTAACACTCATTATTTTTCTTTCGCCAGGTCTCCAAATAATCGAGGACATGGACGAAGAAGAGAGAGAAGCACTCCTTAATAGGAAAAGGAATCAACAGAAAAATCCTAGCCCCACCACTGGAGGAAAATCTCTCGCCAAAGTAGCTGGCTCCACTCCTCCACGTAAGGCTGAGAAGAGGTCAGTCAGTTCTACTGAGGACACCACTGCTAGCAAAAAAATCCTCGCAGAAGTTCCTAAGAGCTTAGTTGCATCATTTCCTGTTAACGAGCCCGTAACCAAGATTCCTACGAGTGATGACATCTTTTATCTAGGGGTGGATGCATCTGCAACAGAAGATTCAACCGATGAGGGAAAAGAGAAAACAATTGTTCTTGAGGCACTTCAAGACCTGAAGAGATATGAGATTCTTGGACCAGGTACCTTGCGTGCTTTACCAGATAGTGTTGGTCAGTCTTGGAATTCTTTAGCTTGTGGCTGGAACAAGAAACATGAAGTAATGGCAAAAAGGACTTAACCTTGGAGATTGTACTTTGCCTACATCAGCTTTACTCGGGCAAGCTATGAACTACTGGTCTCACACCCAGCTGAAGATTGAGGCCTATGAAAATCATTATCTGGAGATGTTCGGCCAGTCTTTAAGAGACAGAGATATGGCAGTGGATAAGCATAAAAGTATGGAAAAGATTGTGGCTCAGTATGAGACTTCCTTAGAGGAACTTCGGGCTCAGTATAAGGTTTCTCAGGCCGAGCTTCAGAATAATCTCGACAAGTTGCAGGCGGAGCTTACTAGTACCAAAAAGAAACTTTCCTCTCGTGTCAGAAACTTTAAGACTCAACTTGCAAAGAAAGAGAAAACGCTCCAAGGTACCCAGGCCACAATTGAAGAGATGAAGGCTCAACTTGAGCATGCTGGAGAGGAAGCATTGGAGAAATACAAGAGCTCTGAAGATTATGAGATTGATCACACTGATACCTACATGTTTGCCCAGGAGAACTTGATTAATAAAATCCAGGGGAGGACTCCTGACTATGATGTTGGATTTCTAGTTGAGGCTTTGGAGAAAACCAGGAAAAAGAATGCAAAAGCTCGTGCTAGAGCTGGGATTCTGGGATCTGACCCTGCTACTGATGACACGATGGGTGAAGATGGGGGTGCTGATGCTTAAAGAGTTCTTTTCCCTTATTTTTTTGTGAAGTGCTGGTGTTATGTTTCTATTTTAGGACTTGATGCCTTTTGTTTTTGTCTTTTATTAGTACTGACGTAGCTTTACACCGGTACTAGTAGGGCTTTGTTTTGTTTAACTCACTAGCTTCGTGTTAATTTGTACTAAGACTAATGTTATTCCAAAAGAATTGGCCCTTTCAGCTAGAGTTTTTCACTTTCACTAGGATTGGGATTATTTCAGTTCAGAGTTGGTGTCGATTCAACTCGTTTGAGTCCTCGGGCATCTTTTAGGTCCCTTAATGCGGACTAATAAATTCCCTTAAATCTGAGTCCTTTATTTGTCAGTTTTCATCTGACTTTTCATAGGATTCAAGAGGTTGAGATCAACTG
Organism: Nyctanthes arbor-tristis; assembly: GCA_963692815.1. Classification (NCBI taxonomy): domain Eukaryota; kingdom Viridiplantae; phylum Streptophyta; class Magnoliopsida; order Lamiales; family Oleaceae; genus Nyctanthes; species Nyctanthes arbor-tristis. The sequence goes on from CAVNYN010232019.1 coordinate 6,985, forward strand.
GAACCATGAGTGCTTCCAGGACTGGAATCAACCAGCTCGTTTGAGTCCTTGGGTATCTCTTAGATCCCTTAATGCGGACTAATGCTCTATTTAGAGCTAGGAGACTTGGTACTGCCTTGTTCTCCCATATCTGAGTCATGCCATGGCTTGAACTCTTTTTAGCTTTATAATGTCGAATAAATAACACGTATGTTCTAGGAAAAGTAGCCCCATTTCATTGAAGTGGAACATTCTAGGGAAATATTTACAATCACTGAGTGCTCGGTACTTGATTTGAAAACAAAGTAGAAAAGTAGAGAAGATCTCATAGTAGGGTAGAACAATACGGGTAGAACAATACGGCAGGACCCGATACTGGTATTTACAATCACCTAGTACTTATCATACAAGTAGAACTTTTGCAAATTTCCTCGGTACTTGACCTTCTAGTTACTGGAAATACTTTTTCAGGTGCTCTAAATTCCAGGGATGGAGAAGTGGCTTCCCGTCAATTGTCTCTAACTGATAGGCTCCATTTGAAAGGTTCCCAGTTGGGTCCCAAAGATCCATGAACTGGGTCTTTCATGGCAGGAAATATTCGCCTCAGTACTAAATCCCCAATGCTGAATTTCTTGCCTCGTACCTTAGTATTGTAGTACTTGGCAGCCCTCTGCTTGAAAATTGCATTCCTTAGCTCTAATTGGGTTCTTTTCTCATCAATTAGGTCCATATCTACTTTCTTTCAAGGCCTCTTCATTCTTCTTTTCATCAAAGTACTCAACCCTGAAGGACAGTAGCCCTATCTCCACTGGTATCACGGCTTCTGCTCTGAACACCAAGGAGAACGGTGTTTTACCAGTACTGGTCTTGAATGTAGTTCTATAAGACCATAATGCCCCTGGCAGTTCATCAATCCATGCTCCTTTGAGCTCTTCAAGCCTGGTTTTTAAGGTATGCTTGATGATTTTGTTCACTGCTTCAACTTGTCCGTTTGCCTGGGGGTGATTTGGACTTGAGTAGTATTTTTTGATTTTCAGCTCTTCACAGAATGCCCTGAGCTTTGCGTTATCAAATTGCCTCCCATTGTCAGTCACTATTGTATATGGAATCCCAAAGCGGCAAATAATAGACTTCCAGATGAACTCAGTGGTGCGCCTTTCAGTGATCCTGCCAAGGGCTCGGCTTCGTCCCACTTTGTGAAGTAATCAACTGCGACAATAGCATATTGCATTGAACTCTTTCCCCTTGGAAGGGGCCCTATCAGATCGATCCCCCATTTTGCAAAGGGCCACGGGGCCATAATAGAGGTTAAGGGTTCAACAGGTGCTCTATTCATAGGAGCATACCTTTGACACTATTCACACTTCTTAGCAAACTCTATCGCATCTCTCTTGAGGCTTGGCCAAAAATAGCCCTGGCGTAAGGTTTTTGAGGCCAGGGCTTGCTTGCCTGTATGATTGCCGCACACTCCTTCATGAATTTCTCTGAGAGCATAGATGGCCTTATCTTCATCCAGACACCTTAGGAGTGGCTGTGAGTACCCTTGTTTGTATAGAACATATTCAACCAGCACATACCTTGCAGCCCTGATTCTCAATTTTCTTGCTTGCTCTCGATTTTACGGGAGTGTTCCCTCTTTCAGGTACTGAACGACTTCATCTTTCCAACTAGGCTTTTAGTCAATGGCCATTGTCAATGCCCGTGTTTCATCAATGGCTGAAGCATCAATTCTTCCAATAGGTACACTGACAAGCTCTCTCGCACCCTCACTAGTAGCTAACCTGGCTAAGGCATCTGCTTGGATATTGTGAGTTCGTGGCACTTGCTTAAGCTCTGCGCAAGTGAACTTTTCCAACTCTGAGACCGTGACCTTATGATCGGAAGAGCACATCATCTCATTCTTAGCATTATATGCCACATTGACCTGATTGACTATCAATTGGGAATCGTTGTTGACCACAATCTTTCTTACTCCCATGGACCTAGCCATTCTAAGCCCTGCAATCGGCGCTTCATATTCAGCTTTGTTGTTAGTAGCTCGGAACCCAAATCTCAAAGCTTGGTAATAGAATTTTCTTTCTGCGCTAATCAACACAATTCCAGCCCCAGCACAATTTTCAGTTGATGACCCGTCAACAAACAACTCCCAAGACTCACATTCAGTGCTCACCACTTTGACCGGCTGAGTGAATTCTACAAGGAAGTCCGCGAGTACTTGACCTTTTACCGCAGTCCTGGGTTTAAAGGTGATATCAAACTGGCCTAACTCCACTGACTACTTCATTAGGCGACCGGAGGTATCTGGTTTCTGAAGAGCATGCCTCAAAGGAAAATTTGTCAAGACATCAATTGGGTACTCCAAAAAATATGGTCGCAATTTGCGAGAAGATACTATGAGTGCATGGGCCAATTTCTCCATAACTGGGTACCTGAGCTCGGCGTCCTTCAAAGCTTAACTTACATAGTAAACGGGCATTTGAATACCTTCTTCAGTTCTAACAAGTACTGAGCTTACCACTGTCTCAGACACCGCCAAATAAAGTGAGAGAGTTTCTTTGGGTACCAGTTTTGACAGTATGGGTGGTGAAGCTAGCTCTACCTTCAAGTTCTCAAAGCTTGTTGACAGGTCTTTGTCCACTGAAAGCTCCTTCCAGCCCTCAAAGCATCAAAGAAAGGCTTGCACTTGTCAGTAGACTTTGAGACAAAACGATTGAGAGCTGCTACACTTCCAAGCAAGCTTTGGATTTCCTTAATCTTTGTAGGCGGCTTCATGTCTATCAGCGCTTGGATCTTCAGCGGGTTGGCCTCAATGCCTCTCTGGTTAACCATATAACCCAAGAACTTGCCAGATGCTACCTCAAAAGAACATTTCTGAGGGTTTAGCTTCATCCGGTATTACCTTAAGATTCCAAACATTTCCTCCAAGTGCTGAATATGATCGGCAGCTCTTATACTCTTTACCAACATATCGTCAACATAAACCTCCATTGTTTTACTTATCTGATTTGCAAACATTTTGTTGACTAACCTCTAGTAAGTAGCCCCGGCATTTTTTAGCCCAAAAGGCATCATTCGATAACTGTATAGCCCTCGGTCGGTTACAAATGAGGTATGTTCTTCGTCCTCCTCAGCCATTGGAATTTAGTTGTACCCAGAATAGGCTTCCATAAAACTAAGTAACTCGTGACCAGTCGTGGCATCTACTAGCTGATCAATCATGGGAAGTGGAAAGCTATCTTTTGGACATGCCCTGTTGAGATCTGTGAAATCAATGTATAGCCTCCAGGTCCCATTACTTTTCTTCACAAGTACTGGATTTGCTACCCATTTGGGATACCTTGCCTCTCTAATAAACCCATTCCCAAGTAATTTAACCACCTCCTTGGCTAAGGCCTCATACTATTCACCATTCAGCGGTCTTCTTTTCTACCTCTTTGGCTTAGTATTTGGATTTGTGTTCAGTCGGTGGCAAGCTAACTCGGGTGGTATGCCTTCCATTTCTTCATGAGTCTAGGCGAACATATCTAAATTCCGCTTCAAGAAACCAATAAGGTCGGATCTCACTAGCTTTTTTAGATCTTTTCCAATTCGTAGCTGAACTTTTGGTCCGTTATCATCCATCGGAATAGTCACCAACTCTTCCACCGGCTCAGCTCTCGGTTCATTTTGATCCATTCTCAGGTCTAAAGTCATAAGCTCTTCAGTTTCTTCCTCAGCTGTTGCTTGCAGGACATTCACATGAGAAGGTATTTCGACCAAATTACATTCACGAGCTTGCCATTGATCTCTTCGGATAACAGCGGTACCGTAATCTGTCGGAAACTTGAGCACATAGTGATATATTGAGGTTTCAGCCTTGAGCTCATGTAGTATTGGTCTTCCTAGAATGGCATTGTAGCTGGAATTAACATCAATGACCATAAAATCAGCTATGGTTCTTCTCATACACGGGGTTCTCTAAGCTCCACCATGAATGAGATTACACCTTTTGGATAGACGAAGTCACCAGTAAACCCGTGTATCTTTCCACCTTGAGGTCTCAAGAACTGTTCCTCTAATCCCATTTTCAAGTAAGTCCTCCAAAAAAGCACATTGACAGCACTCCCATTGTCAACAAGTGTCTTGTGGATTTTTATTTCAGACATAGGCATTGTGATCACCAGAGCATCGTCATGGGGTTGGAGAATACCTTGAGCATCTGCTTCACTGAAGCTAAAGTAATCAACATTTTCCAAGAAGCGGTTGTTAGCGGTGTATATTTGATAGCCATTGTAGGCCTCTCTGGCCTCCCAAAGCCTTTACTTTTTTGATCTGTTATACTTTTGGTTGCCTCTGATCAGTACATGAATATCCATCGGTGGGTTTGGCATTCTCGGTATTTGGGCTTGCCTCATTTGTTGGGACGGTTGTTGAGTCCCTTCAGCCTTCGGTTGTGTTACATACTCCTAAAGATGCCCTCGTTCGATTAACTTCTGAATTTCTCTTTTAAGGTCCCAACAATTATCAGTTTCATGCCTGACAGAACGATGATATTTCCAATACTTGGATTGGTCCAAGCGGGAGGAATCTTTCTTCAGGTGTCTTGGCTTCGAGAATAAGTCTTTATCTTTAGAACTCAAGAGTATCATTTCAGAAGTGGTATTTAGTATCTGATTCAGTGCTTGATACTCCTGAGGGGGTTGGTAAGGCTTGAAACGTTCATAAGCCCTTGTATCTTGTCTTTTATCTCAATAGCCCCTACTGTGCTCTCTATCGCGGCCCCTCTTCTCTGGTTCTTTGCTAGTTTTTTCCTCAGGTCTTGAGAACTTCGCCACTTCTGCTCTTACATACTTCTGAGCTTTAGTCAAGAATGCATGGAAAGTTCTGGGCCCATCTTCCTGAACTGACCACCAAAATTGGATCTTCGGGTACAGACCTGAAATAGCTACTTGCAGAAGCGCATCATCTGAGAAGGGATCTGTATCTATGGTTTGCTTGTTGAATGGTCCAGATAACTTTTCAAGGATTCTGATTTCCCTTGCTTGATAGATACAAGCCTTTCCTTAGGCGTGGTCTGAACTCTAGAACCCCTGAAGCTAGACAAGAATTGGGTAGAGAGGTCTCTCCAACTAGAAATAGAACCAACTGGCAAATTGCGTAGCCACCTGAGAGCTCTATCTCCCAAAGTCAGTGAAAAACTCTTACACATTATAACATCACTTGCCCCTTGAAGCTCCATCCAAGACATGTACTTATCTAGATGAGCCACCGGATCAGTGGTCCCATCATAATTTGGGGCTCGAGGTGGCTTGATCACCACAGTTTTACGTTCATATAGGATATGAGGAGCGAACGGTGAGAACAAGTCTGATGAGTACTCAACTATCCATTTCTGCTTGTTTTTTAAGTCCGCCAAGCACTTCTTCAGTTGTTCCAACTCAACTTGCTTTGGACTAGGCGCCACCAAAGGTAAGGTAGTATTGGCTAGCGGGGATTTGAGATGCAAAGAAGAAATATTGTAGCCATCATATCCGTTTGCTCCTAGAGGTGGGGGTTTCTTTCAGAAGCTTCTTATCCCACCCTCTCGGAGCAGTGCTGATTATGCTTTGAGATACTCCTGGCTCTCGTTGGGGCATCAGATCCTAGCCGATTGAAAACACTTCCTTCAGGCCTTAATGCTAACCTCTGGGGTTCAGATTGCCTATTTTCCCTTCCATCACGTTTGGAGGCTGGCCTTTGGAGTTTAGATTGCCTTTTAGACTACCTATTTTCCCTTCCGTCGCATCTAGAGGCTGGCCTTGAGGGTTCAGATCGCCTGTTCTCCCCTCAATCATGTTTCGGTGCTGGCCTTGGGGGTTCAGATTGCCTGTTCTCTCCCGTAGAGCTGTTTGAGCCCCCAATAGTGAAGTTGAGCTATCTTTTGGCATCCGGCCTTTTCGCTGGAGGACGCCTACTAGATTGCACCTCATCCTCCTCCATCGGAGTTGGTATTGACGCCGCTGGCATCCTAGTGGGGCAGGGTTTTGCTAAGTCTCTCCACTTCTTCTAATAAGTAATCAATTTTTGCCATTAGAGCGGCCAAGGTCGGATCAACTTCAGTTCTAGAAGTGCTGACGTCAGGTCCTCGTGAGAAAGAGGGTGGAATTTCAATGTGATGACTCTGAGTGTGCCGACTTCCAGAACCAGGATTTTGTGCCATAGTAAAGTGAGAATGCGAGTTAAATGAGCGAATTAAATGCTGGCATTCAGGCCTCAACTCTTCACAAGTGAGGCCCTTCCTCTAGCGCCAATTTGTTGACGTTGGATTTGTTTGTATCCAAGTCAGCAAAAGTTTGACCTGAAAGTCAGTTCAAGGAGAAATTTAGGACTGGACTTCAGGCCTATGTGAGGCTGGAGCCCAGATAGCGATTGTTTTGGGTTTTCAAATATAAGAGAGTAAAGTGTCAAGAATGTAGCCCCCTTAAATGAGCTTTTCCACCTCTTTTTATAAGTCTAAGAGAGAGAGTGTGTGGGCTTTGCCTGGTACAAGGTCTGGCAAGACCTGACTTCTAAGTACACAAATAAAGTACAAATAGAAGCTTCCTTCTGACTGAAACTAACAAGTACGGTGGTGCAAGTACAAATGTTAGATTGAATACTCTGTTACTAGTTCTAGAAAGTTTGTCGAGGAATGAGAGCTTGATTTCAGGTCTAAGAACTTCTGAGGCCTGAGGTGTCTCGAACTTGATTCTCTACTTCGTCAGTTTCAGTACTCATCTAGTGAAGATTAAGAGCTGATCAACTTAATCTCTGGCCAATGGCATCAGGGGCTGAGCCCTTGTTTGATCCATAATCAAGGCCTAAGCTTGAGTGCAAGACAAATCAAGGCCTAAGCTTGAGTGCAAGACAAGATCACACTTCATGACTTGATAACCACAAGGTCTGACACAGAGGACTCCACGTGGCGCTAGAATATTCAACCCTTCAACATAAACAATGTTTTTACAGTTACTCAAGTGACTGTGAAATATTGTGTAGGTAATATATTTTGACATGGAGATTTGTTACCCTCCTCAAAGAAGAGGACAAGAAAATAAACAGATAAACAAATAAGTTGCATTAATTTTGTTATTATCATTCTTCATAGTTTATGTTATGTCAACGTGAGCATGTTGCATTTAACCATAGTTATGTTTTTTTACTTTTTCCAAAAATTAGATAAATCAATTATTTTTCTTAGTACAATTTAAGGATATAATAATGTATCAATGTGTGTTGGAATGATGACTAAAATATGAATTGAATAATCCAATAAACATGTGCCTTTACCAATTACTTATTTGAGGATAATGTATTTTTTTAAAGTACAATTACAAATCTCTACTGAAATACATTGCAAAATAATAAATCAATAATACAACTCCTATATAGAGGAAAATCGACAATATAAACCCCTCTATAGCATAATACACACTACAAATAAATTGTAAAAAATATCTCATATATCGGAATCGAACCACATATCTCAACATAGCATTTAACGAAACAGGTTATGTCTTATTGATGTTTGAGGATAATGATTAAAAAGCATTAATAGGCAACTTTATTTATTTATTTATTTTGAATGCATTAATATCTAATTTTGGCAGTACTTATTGGTGTCGTTTGTTATAGAGTGCAAGCACAAGCTAACTGAATTTTTTTGCTTTTAACCTTTTGGGTCTTGGGGTATTGGACTTCGTTTTGGGCCTCTTTCTTGTGATGGACCTAACTCGATCGGTAGGCCATAATTGGGCCTAGTAGCATGGTGGTAGTATTTTGCTAAAAATATCTCCCGACGGACTATGAATTTTGCACTTATTTTTATTTTCATAAAAAGAATCCGCATAACCGTTGATCAAATTCAAATTTAAAATAGAATAAGAACAAATGAAATGCCTAATGTATGCAGTTTTTCTATAGTAACGACATCAGCTTGGTTGAAATCACTAGTGATTTAATGCTTTTTTTTTAATTATATGTGGGTTTTGTAACATGAACATATGTTATCTTAGAATTTTTGCTAATATATAGGTATGATTATATTCGCATATTTTACTAAACATTCAGCCTTTCTTCTTGAACTCTTTTACTGGAAAAGACCAATGAATATTTAATTCCTAACGTTAATTATACGGAGATAGTTGACTTGGATTTGTTTGGGCATAATTCGGATGGTTCTTCATTACTTCATTATATGAAAGTAACTAAAAGGAATATCAAGCATGAGAATGTAGAGTGCAGATTCATGAACCTAGCAAGCAAATGTCGTTATAGACTTCAAGCTAATGAACAATCAAATCAAGGATTCAAACAAAAACATATTAAATGTTGAGTATTATAAGAGTTGTTGTTGTTCTAATCCTAAAATTCTATATAACATAACTTCAACTATATAAGATTCTCTAGCAAATGACCCAGCGATTTTTTTTTTTTTTTTGGAGAGCATTTGAAAGAAACACTAGAATCACAGCCGGCTCTGGGCACAATCCACATAAGCAATTGCTTAGGGCCCCCAAAAAAGTTTCATGAAGTTTCATTTAGAATATTTTTTTTATATTTCTTTTTTTATCCCCCAATTTAGTACGGCCCTAAAACCTGAATTGTTGATTTATGAATATAAATTTAAAACAAAATATTGTGAATTTTCTATTTTAACTTTCATAGGTTCATATTTCGTTAAGATTTTGTCCCTTTATTTATACAAGGAGGATATAGATGAGAGGAAGAAATGGATAGGGCCCCGAACACAGTTTCGCTCAGAGCCCTCAAAATATTTTGGCCGGCCCTGATGAGAATATAGCAGCAGGCAAAAATTATATACAAGCACTTACACTTACACTTACACTGGCGGAGGTAGGGGGCCATGGTCTTTTTACCTTGTAAAAAAAAAATATATATATATATATATATATAGAGTATACTGCCACTGAGCGCTTTACCTACATCTTTGCAATGTTAACCTTGTAAAATGAAACCTCGATATTTTTTTTTTCTTTTTTAAACAAGATGAAAGCCAGGTCTTGATGGATATATTTGAGTTTTACTATTTGAACAAAAAGAAATATAAGAATTCAAACAAAACTGAGAAATAACAGAATCTTATTTTTTAACACATCACATCACTTTTAATCAATGGCAATCATATAGGCCATATACTTTGTCAAATTTTTTGTCCTCTCTTTTGTCCAAGTAAAATTTTTTGGTATATTTTTCTCTATTACGAAAGTATTAGTCATGAGCAAATGAAATGTATTTTCTAGTGAAGTGTTTTCCTCCTCTTTAAAACGAAGTATTTTCTAGTGAAGTTGTCAATGAGATATGATCTAAACTTGCAAGAATGATTAATTGATAATGGAGGAAAAGACATTCGTGACTAGAAAGAATTAAATTAAATCAACGTACTGGACAAGACCAACATTGGAATGAATCTAATTAAAATGTACAAATGGTTCATGAATTTTCCATTTCTAATTTTGGAATACAAGATATTGAAAGATCAAATCAACGACCACATTCTTCTACCAAATTCACAAAATGGCTCGACAATTGGAAGTGAGTGAGTCTTTGGGATTTCTCTATTTGAGGAAGCATTGTGGGCACCTTTGTTTATCCAATTTTCTTGATCCAATGCAATGAAAAAGCAATGATGTATTGGGATCCAAGACCCATGTTTTGTATGGCCTTCTTATTTACATGACACGTGGTTTTGAAAACGAATTTGTCGATATCTAGTTTTTGCTTACATTTTAAATAATGAGATGAGTTAATATGATATAAGAGCAGCAAAATGTCTCGAGTTAAAGATTCAACAACCTTTATTTAAAAGAATTATGTGAGATTTAGACGCTTGATAGAATTTGGATCTTATTTTGTAAGCAAAGAAAAGAACATGTTCAAGATCACTAACCCACTTAGATATATAGCTTTTGCTCTTAGTACAAAAACTTTCTTCAAGAATCTCTTCCAAACTAGAACAAGATGGAGTTCTAGCTAGGAAACGTTAATCCAAATTGGAACCCACTTAATTTTACCTTTCAAAAACATAAGTCGAAAAATGATAAGTGTGTTGATCTCTGTTAGCAACATAAACATAAAACCAGTTTGGTAGAAGACTTGCCAAATGGATGTCATCAAATGTTTTTTACTTTCTCAACGTTCAATCTCTATACGTGTTACAGTTTGCTTCTTAACATTTTTTTTTTTTTTTGTTATCGTCGTTACATGTGGATTTGTTTGGTCCCAAAATTTAATACCACGTGAGCAGCAGCATGTCTCCATATGAAATGTTGAGTTCATGCCCCCACGTGTTGGCTTTAAAAACTTAATGAAATTAGACATAATTATAAACCCATCACAATCCCAAAAGAAATGGAGTGAGTGGCATGATCTGCAAATGAAATAGACATGCCAACACAAATACTTTGAACTTCAGTACCTTCGTCTCACTCAATCCAGCAGGGTTCTTATCTTCATTATCAAGTGGAACACACACACAAAAAATAAATAAAATAATACTTGAATTTGAACCCTCTGATTTCTAGTTAGAATAGGGGACCTTGAATGGATAAGAACATAATGCTCTTACTTTGGACACCCCTGATCTCAAACTTCATATATATTGCAAGGGTCCTGTGTCTCTTTCCATTCATGTACAAGTTTGAATTACAGTCGGGTTGGGTGTGTCGGTGAGTGCAATTATTCTCGTGTATGTACGTTTTCATTTAAGGAAAAAAGAAAAGTACTCCTCTGCATGAACCATTATTTATTATAGTTCCTACGAAGGGTGGGCACCGGCAGGTGGGCACAACCCGAAACCGACCGGATCAGTTTGGGTGGGGGGAATTCAAACCCGAATTATGTTCGGGTCAGGCGGGTTTTGTGGGCGGGTTTGGACCAGTTTTATGGGTCTCGGGTATGGTTTCAGTTTTCCTGGGTTCAGGTCGAATTTCGGGTTGGGCTTCAATTTTCTCGGCTGTTTAACCCGCCGAACCGGTTCCGTTGCGTTGCGGGTTCGGGCATGTTTTGCGGGCTAGATGCCCAACCCTAGTTCCTACAATCTAACGTCCTCAAGCTGCAAAAGCTGGCTAATTAGCTTGAACAACTGGACACATTTTGACATGAGCCATCCCGCGTTGACCGGCTACTTGTAGTGACCAATTACCCATTAAGGGTTATAGATAAGCAAGAATAGGACTTAAGGAGGTTCTTTTTTTTTTTTTTTAAATGGGTCAACCATGTAGGCCGGCCGATGATAGCATGGGTGTAGGTGTGTTGGAATTTATGAGGTCCAACTGATGAAGAAAATTTAAGGGCATCACTTATACTCCTCTCCCATTGGGTTCCACCACACGTGCAATCCACCCATGTTGATTTCGACTAGTCAAGTCTATCGTACAAACATCTTTACTACCGGAGAAAAAAAAAATCATACATTTAGCTATCTTACTTGATTGTGTATTAATGTCACATAGTGTTAATGGTCAAATTTGTTGTACCTACA
>CAVNYN010232023.1:0-11892 GCA_963692815.1 Nyctanthes arbor-tristis
GTGGGTTATAAATTTTAGAAGATGTCATAGAACTTGCAGTATTTTATATATGTGAAATAACTTAATTCTATAATAAGTAAATATATGTTAAAGTCGGCTCTAATAGTCAAATTAAATTAAATGTAAACCGTAAATTTTACTGTGACAAGCGGCTTTAGAATTTTGAAGGAATCATGATAAAATACTTTATTTAAGATTAGGACAAATACCAAAAACATTATAATTATACTCTATTTGAAGTCTCAAAATTTATTCAAAATATGGTCGATAAAATAAGAATAAATCAAAAAAAAAAAAATTGTAAATTGGTGGTTGCCGTATCGCATCCACCATAGATCAACAGCACACCCAATTATGCGGTGTGCAAAGAATTAACGACAAAAATGTCTTGCCTATAAATAAGGGGCCAAAGGCCCCCCAAATATGCACAAGAAAATGTTGCTGCTCCCAAATCACACTAGAGGCGCGCCCTGCTCTTAAGGGGTGCACCCCTTTTTCTAAACTTGAGGCTTGTCATATCTTATGTGGGGTGCGCCCCCACTCTTAGAAGGTGCACCTTACATTTAATATGGGTGAGGTCTATGTAATTCAGGTGCGATCTCGACGGTGGAATAAATGGCTTTTCAATTGACAACTTAAAAGTTAGATTGAAAACAAGTATAAGATTTATGATTTGGTAAGCGTTTTAGTTTCAATTAATTATTAGCTTGTTCTAGTTAAATATTAAGAAAATAAATAATATAGGACATCTTATGTCTACGGACTTTAGAATCAATCTGACAAAGTGAGATAAACATTGATGATTCATGCAATGTCTTGGAAGTGCTAAAACTATTATATCCTTAGATAGCTAGGGATGGAGGTAAGTAATGATTCAACTACAATGTAAAATAATAGTATTATTTGCTCTTATGTGGCAATTATATATTTAGATGTCTGTCATGCCTATATATGGGACACGAAAGTTAGGCATAACATATTTCGTACCATTGACATTTGTTGTTAAACATTTGATGCTATGCTATATACACATATTTGAGTATGATGATAGAGATGAGACTATGCATGTGGTATAATGATTGACATCAGACATTACAGAGGATGGTTTAATCCCTGTGTAGTTATATCGAATTGTATTTGTCGTACGAGTATATACACTTACGAGTGCTGGGAGGCCGATGACAGCCAACAGGGTAGACGTGTGCTCTTCCGATCTTTGAAACCCGACAGTTGTATATTATGGTCTCTGTTCTAAAAAGCGTAGCCGCGAAGCGCCACCTCCACGCTTTGCTTATGGAGTAAGTGGTGAAAAAACCGTTGACTGCCTAGGCAATACCAATAGAGGGGGTGTGTGGGGTTTGTCTGCTGCATCCTGTCGTTGAAGGTGAGTCAGATGAGGATGCCTCTGCGTCCTGCTTCTGAGGACGAGAGGTAGTGATAGGGGTACCATGTTGCTTATTATACCATTCTGGTATGGAACAAAGGTAGTGATGGGCAAAGGGATTTCCCTTATTATCTTGCTCCATTGAACATAGAATTGGTCTGAAATAAGGCCTTGAGTGCCAAGTTCCTGCCAAGTTCTCTTGCCTTAGAGGTTCCAACTCATGATGGGAAAAAGTGGCAATATCTTTTGGTTCGTATAAGGCATAGTAGGGTGGCAAAGCACTTAACCTTAAGCAAAAGGTTTGGTTGCAATCAGAGCAATGCCTAGCAATAGCCATGTTCCACTGGGGGATGGACCATGGACCATGGATCATTTGTGGATCTACATCAACGTAAACCTGTGTTAGGGTTCTCATATCCCATAACTTAGGATTAACATAAATTAAATAGTCTTGATTCTGATAAAAATAATCATCAGGATCAACGAATCCGACTGGTGCTACATGGGTGTGAGGAACTGTAAATATACATTGTTCCCACCTGTGAGCATCCATATCAAAAGAGAATTCCTCTTTTAAAATGGTAGTGACAATATTAGCTTTAGCTAATCCGTCATAGTATAAGGGATGATTCATCCTCTTTATACAGGTAAACAAAGTCCAAAGACGATGTTCGTAAAGGTTGTATTCCTTGGTATTCTGGTGAATACAAGGCACAGAAGTTCCATCAGAGGATTCCAGTTTCAAGGTGGAATTGGTGTTAAGTGGGATGAACCCAAAACGATCTTTCAAAAAAATTTTCATTTTTAAAAGATTAAGACTACAAATTTAACAGATAATAAGCAACACAAGCAATCACATGCCAAGGATTACGAAATAAGTTAAAGCATTATCATAGATTTACTAAAAATACCTATACTATACACAAATCCTTATCGGAAGAGCGTCACCATGGAACTGCTCGAAGCATTGGGTACTTTTCATGGAGATTTTCCCCCTTTTTTCCCAGTCCTTAGGTACTTTTTGGTACTCCTCCTTCTGTTCTCCAACATCAAATGGTTCAGAGGTACAACTTAGGTTATGGTATAGTACACTCATTCCTAGTTTGTAAAAATGATAAAGACTTAAGTAAGTAAGTCTAAGCGATTAAGTCATACCTTTTTGTTGTGTTGTTCCTTGGTTATACTGCTACTTATCCATAAACTTGTAATATTAAAGTGTTAATTAGCCACGCATGGCTAAGAGACTTTGAAAGAGATATATAAATTGTAAGCTTTTATTATTTCTTACAAATATGCTGGATGCTTGAAAAATTGCTTACAATGGTTTGAGATCAATCCTTTTACAAGAGAAGAATTGAGGGAGGGCTGTCTATCTTCTACTCGTTTACAGCTGTAAAGTAAGGTAATAATGCGTTGGACGCATAATGGTTACAAAGGTTTTAAAAAGAAAATAGTAAGATTCCTGCCTTTTCTAAAAAAATACATTAAAAATATTGAAAAACGCGTCCGCACAGTACCGTGAATAGTGCTATATAGTAACTTAAACAGTACTCTGTTCTTTTCCAACATTGAAAGGGTTGAATATTTTGCAAGATCTTCTATATTCTTGCGCAATTTCGTCAAAAGTTGAATAGTGGCTGTTGGATTCTTTTTAAAAATTGGACACCGAAAGCAGAGATTCCCTGGATAATGCACTAATTTGGTGCATCCTGAGTGGGATTGAAGTCTTCGTCGTCTTCTGATTTGCCATCTTTTAAGATGTCTTAGACTCAGTTCCATATGGATCAAGGGCTCCACCGTTACTACCAAATTAGGTGAACTTTGATAGCTGTTATAGTGCACTCTTTTTCTCCATCATTCTTCTGTATCTTTTAGCTGAAGTTTCTACAATATCAAAAACTTTGAAAGGCTAGAAGAAGAATCGGGACAAGTCTTCTGAGCAGTAGACTTTGGTGAAATGATCTTGGGCAACAAGTTGTATGAATTGGTATTCAGGTTTTACAAGATCCCAATACCAATCACAACCAAAAACCTTTGCGTTTGCTTCTTTAATTTGGTCAAGAAAAGTTGATTTGGCTTTAGTGATACTAAGATCATGAACATCATCCTCTGTTTTGAAGAAAGTGGAATAAAAATCTGGGTGTGATAGCTCCGTGTAAATTCTACAAACGCTTCTAGCAGGACAGAATTTACTCTCCCAAGTTGGAAGTGTAGCATCAAGTTCCACATATAATCCATTACCATAATCAACCATTAGATAATGAATTACATTTTGTAGAGGTGGGTTGAATTTGAACTTGGTTCTTTATCAGTAAGATGGAATGCTGATAAGATACCATAATCAATCAAAGTTTGAGGAAAAATCTTAACTCCTGAGAAATGCTTGATTTCAAATTTGTTAAGATTAATCTGGGCAGTCCTATATGCAAATACAATTTAACTTCTGCAAAAGGGTTTGGCCATAACTTGTACAGTAAGAACTGTAATTTTGTCTTTACAGTCTGGATATAGTTTCTTGTATGACAAAAACTCATTCACATGATAACACCAAAAGATGTTAATCCAGTTGCAATGAATTTTATTAGTTCCAATTTGATTTAGAAAATCTTGGAGGGTAATAAAAACATTTTCATGTTTTTGTTCTATTAATTCAAAATAATAAAACAATTCAGAAATAAAGTTATAGTGAAACTTTTTTGTTCCAGAAGTAGTTGCAATATCAGCAAAAGATTGTGTTGTAATAGTTCCTTTAGGGGTACGTGCAACGCTTGGTGATATAGAAAAGGTTTCTTTTTCAAAAATCTTTTTCCTTTTTTTTTTTTTTTGCTTCAAAGAAAGAAATAAATCGTTTGAAGTTGGGTCTTCCACAAAACTTGTGAAAATCCTAGGTTGCATTATGGATTTCATTCATGGTTGCATAAATTTCAAAATTTAGTCCGTTAAATAGAGCAAAACATGAAATGGCGTCAGCATGGAAGGTGGTACTTTGACCAATGGTAGACTTTCCAGTTCTGGAGGTGAAGTAGTGGATCAAGGCATTTAGAATGAATACCTTTTTCTTACTATCTTCAATAGAAGTTGGAAGTCTCTAAATATTGTCTAGAATGCATTTTTGCTCTGAACTCAAGTTTGAACGTCTCTGCTCCTGAAAATTATTTTCATTTTCAGGATAAACAAGAAGATACGTGGTGCCAAATTGAATGGCCTTTGGTTGAATAGTGGTACTTTTGCCCTTTGCCTTGGGAGGCATGGTTGAATCCGCTTTCCTGCAATTATCCATAATTAATACAGAAATTGTCAGTAAAGTAAAGCTATTTTAATTTATCCACATCATTGAGGGTGCGCGATAAACTATCAGCTATGGTGTTATTGGTTCTTTTAATATGTTCCCATTTGATCCTAAGACCTCGATTAAAAACATATTCTTGAAATTTCAACAATTCATTACAAAGTAATTTCTTTTTTGATTTTCGCTGGCTATATTTGACTGTAGCTTCGCAATCAGTTCTAATAGGGATTTTGGTTTTAGAAATTATGAACAACACAAAAGCTTCTAGCAAATAAATTATGGCTAGCAGTTCATAATCTAAAGAAGTGAGATAACCAGTTTCATGATACTTGCCAGAGGTGCATCTACAAACTTGTTTCTCTTTCGTTGGTGAGAACTCATTAGTTTTAGCTAATAACACTCCTCCCCAACCTTCTTTTGAACCATCTGCTCAATGACAAGATAATCAGATTCCAAAGGGAGTTTCAAAGGTTGAAGTGATGAAATTGCCTATTTTAATTTTTGAGTAAGCTTTTTATCCTCAAGGTTGAATTTAATCAATCCAGTGGCACTAGTCTTATTATCAAAAGGGCTAGTATACCTAGATATATTCTTGATATAAGGACAATCATAATTTGCAGTCCCCAAGAATGATCTATGTAAAGTGATATTTTCCAACTGGTCAGGATAAGCTAAAGCCTTTTTTGCAATGTGAGGCTGTAGCTTTATAGTTCTATTGCTGATTTCAGCTCCTAAAAATCCAATGTGTCTTTTAAATAACTCCATTTTCATTTTAGAAACAACAAGTTCATGCTTTTCAAAAAGTGCAAAGACAACGTGAATGTGTGCAATGTGTTTTTTTCTGTTTTTGAAAAAACTAAAACATCATCAATGTATACACACAAAAGTTTTATAAGGTCGAAAGATGTTATCTGTCTTACGCTGGAATACTAAAGGTGCGTTTTTAAGTCCAAATGGTATAACCATCCACTCAAAATGTCCTTCGGTGCAACTAAATACTGTCCAAGGTATGGAATCAGGGTGCATTTTGACTTGCAAGAATCCTGATTTCATATCGAATTTGGAAAACCAAGTTCTTTCTTGGATTCGGTGGATAAGACTATCTTTGTCTGGTATGATATACCCATCATCATGAGTGTTATCATTTAGGCGTCGATAATCAAACACCATCGTTGATTGTCCTCTGAGCTTTTCAGCTTCTTTTTGGACAATAAAGGCAGGAGTGCGATGTCTAGACATAGAATGCCTAATTACGCCAAGTTCAAGCAACTGAGTGATATACATTTTGAACTCTTGTTGAGACCATACGTCATACTCGAACCAAGGAGATGTAATTCTGATATCAGGGTTGATGATATCAAGCTTACACTCAATATGGTTTTTATCCCAAAGTTTAATAGGATTCTCACCAATAATGCCAGAAAATTCTAGCTTCTTAACAATATCCTCAATTTCAGGATTGGTAGTGAGAGTTTCAATAATCTTAGCATTATTTACTAAGACTCAGTCCTCGGTAGAAATGGAGTGATAATCCAAAGAATCAAGAGGATCTCCTGAATCTTGTAATACCAGTAGGTATTTTTAGATAGTATCATCCAGTGATATTTTATCAAGAAAGGTTGCAGCTAAGGCATTAGTTCCATTTTGTTTACAAGATCTTTGTAAATCACAGGGACAAGAATCAGAAACAGTAGGAAGGGTCTTAGGTTCCTTGAGTATGCCACCTTGCTCCGCAAGGACATATTTTGATATAACTGGTGTTAGCAGAGACCATTTGCTAATTAAAGCATAGTCTTTGATAACAAATGAACCTTGCTATACATAAATAAAATCAAGTCCAAGCATAATTTTAATATGCTTATGTCTCAAAGTAGTGATCCATACTTGTGGTAAGTAAAATTCTCTGGACCACTACTGACAATTATCCTGAATACTAAATTTAGCATTGTATGCTGCTTTATTAGTTTGGATAGTAGTTCCGTCAAATTGTGTTACAATTTGAGGATGAGGGGTTATGACAATAGCATGTGCAAGCACTAAGCTTTTATCAACAGAAGTGGTAGAAGCACCGGTGTCAACAAGGGCAATTGCTTGCGTTTTTTGTCCTTTAATATTTAAAACACATAGAATTAGCAAGTCTTTTGGTATTGACTTGTTACAAATAAGTGAAATTTTATCCTGTAGGGCAGAAGACAATGTTCAGGATTGGGTTCTTGAATATTGATACCTTTCGAGTAGTCTCTGGGATCAGGAGGTTCAGGAGAGTAGTCTACTTTAGACTTCCCTTTATGAAAGTGAAAATGAAGTTTTTAACTTCAGTTTCAAAAAGGTTGAATCTATTTTTAAGAAGTGATCATCTTTGTTCTATTATATTCCGGAGATCAGAATGTTGAGGGAGTAACAAAGTATCTTTTAGTGGTAAATCTATATCAAATAATAATTTGATACAAGTGGCACAAATTTCAATCAAACATTTCAAACATTTGAAATGTCTGCTGAAGGCCGGATACCATTCGCAATTACAACGTTTGATGTTGTAACTACCATACCTGTTTTTCCAATCATGAATACAATTGGTCAAACGAGGATCATGGGTTGGAATAGAAGATGTTCCTACACAACCTAATTGTGTGAACAAGTCATCTTTTCCCGTTGAAGTAATAAAATTATCAGTGAAATAAGATTCGCAGTTGTAAGCAAAGTACTTAGCAAGAAGTGCTCTGTGCTGTTCTTCTACTGGATATAGTTGAATAGAAAAGTTTCAATTTCTTGAATTTCTTTAGTTTCAAATCCTTCAAGAGAACAAATACTATAAATGATTTCATCCTTAGAAACATTTGATCTGATCTCCAGGAAGTCATCATTTATACTATTGATCAAACAAACTTCTCTAGGAAAGAGATTATGTTTATTTGGACAGGTGGAACTAAAATATCCAGGTTGCTTACAAGCAAAACAAGTGAGAGTATCTCTGTATGTTCAATTTTTATCATATTTTCGAACATGCTTGTCAGGGTTCAAGTAAGGCTTCTTATTACGAGATCTTCATAAATGGTAGCTCTTCTTGGTAGTGGGAATTTTCCTAGAATTCTTAGCTTGTTTGGGCTTTGATTTTCTAAAAGGGGCCTCTTATTGTTGAGGAGTGTAGATTTCTCCACAAAATCCCATATTGTTTCGCTTAAGATCAAGCTACATCTTGATGTAAGTATACCGCTTCTTAAGTTCTTCAATAATGAAAACAATTCTTGTGCTAGTATTATTATACTCTGGCAAAACAATGTCCCAGTCAGATTTTCTCCATGCTTTAGAGATCTCTTTTCCTAAATCTCTTTGGAGTTTTGTGAAAAGTCTTGCACTTAATTCTGGGGTGTAATAATGTCCAGAAATAGCAGCAAGGGAAAAGAAGTCTTTGAGGAATGGAATAACTTTAACCCAATTTCTGAGTTGTAATTGTTCCAATAGTGAAGATCCTATGGATTAAATAAGTGAAATTATTGATGTTGTTACCTTGGGCTACAAGGTTAGCAACCTTATGAGGAAACTTTGTCTTGTATGATTCCTATATTGCTCTGGCAACATCACCAAGATAATTTTCAGCAATTTGGACCATTGCTTCTCCATCAGTTACATTACTGTGAAGAGCTTGGTAGTCCCTATAGACTACAACAGTCCATTGTTCAAGATAGGTATTCCAATTTTGCGGGTGGATACCAGCAAGATTAAGAATTCCTGAGTTGAACTGAAAGTTAGCATCATGTGGCTTTCTTTTGCATGTGGTATAAATATCCTTTCTTTCTTGGTCATAAAGAGTGACAGGATTTCTAGGCGGATGTCCTAGATTGTATGTCATAGTGTCATGTTCGACCTTTGGCATAAGAGGAGTTGTTGCCATTAAGCTGAGGTGATGAGTTTTGGAAGATGTAGAAGATGAGCAGTCTTCTAAATATCTTTCCTTAAGTTTCATGTCAGGAGGAATAGGTGAAATATCAGGGGGTTCTTCTGGTATTTCATTTGGTTGAACTATGTCAGTGGGAATAGCAGAAATATCAGGCGGTTTTGCTGGTATTTCAGCTAGTTGAACTAAGTCAATAACAGATTCAATTGATACCTCAGATTTTGTATCAATTATTTCTATAGGAGTGATATTTAAATCAGGTAAAACTTCTTATTTATTCTTTTGAGGAATTTCCTCAAAAGGAGTTTTGGTGTCATTACAGACTTGAGTAGAAGATTTAATAATAGTGTTATTAAAGACGGTGTCATTCAAGACTTGATCTTCTTCTGATAAAGGCAATGTAATTTCTTGACACTGAGTACCATTAATCATATAATTATCATCTAATAGACTAATGATATCGCCTTTATGGTTATGAATTAACCTAGCATTGAATGGAAGCTGTCCGTTAATTTTCAAGACTTGTTCTATTTCAACAAGTTCTTTTGGCCAAAGAATTCCCATGCCAAGTTCAGCAGGATAAATTATCTTTTCATCAAAATCCATAAAAGATAATTTATTCAGAGGTTTCATTATCAGAATTGGTTACATTTCTATCAGGTTGGTAATCCCTAAATCTGATAGAAAGATTTCCTGATGCATCTACATAAGTGACTGCATCTCTTGGTCTCAAGTTTTGAGAAATACTAGTTCGAGGGTTTTCAAATTTCCACTCAAAACCAGTATTTTGGGTTGAAGGGACCATTAATGGAGCTAAAAATCTAACACTAGAAGATTCTAATGTAGATATGATTCCATCAATTTTCAGTCTGTATCTGGTGCTATTATTATTCATTGTCTTTCCAACAAAGTTAATACTTACAACCAGATTGTTTCCAATCCATCCGTCCAATCCTCTTGTTTAGACAGTTAGTTTAAGATATTGAACAAATTCTGGAATGGTTTTCAAGAATTTGTCAGGGCAATATAGGCAATTCCTATATTATTGTTGAGATCTAACTCGGTGGTACCCATATTCGATGTTTCGGTATTGGGATCTTGAGTGTCAAGTAAGGTTATTAAAGCTTTAACTCCAAGTCCTTTTCTAGCTAAGACTTTAATACCAATGAGAAGAAGGCCAAAATGAATAAACTTATGCTATTGCTTAAGCAATTCAGTGGCAGATTGTGGTGACATTATAGTTAGAACTTCTTGGCTTCTCGTAAGGACGCTAAGAGTTTCTTCTCTGGAGTGGTAATATAAACCGGTTTGAAATCCCCAAGTACCGGTTTGGTACAGGTTTGAAGGATTCATAAGTTAAATTTCGTTGTTTGAAAAGATCTGTGTATCTTTTTCCAAATCAGCGATTTGTTCCAACACAATAGGGCTTCTTTCATTTCTAGATAATAATCTAGATAACAAATTTCTATTTTGCAGAGTAGTGGTAATTGAACCAGAAGTGGAAGCTAATGTCTGAGAAGTTCTTGTGAATGGTTTAATATTCACTTGGAAACTTCCATTTTTGGTGTGAAGGTGAAGAAAGTGGTACTCTTCTTTCGATTAGGAATAACCTCTCCGGAAGTTGTGACCTTAAGTTCGCTAAAAGCATTCTCTAGTTCTTCAACTGAAGGACTAGCTTTCTGTTTTTCTTTCAGTAAAATGGAAATACTCCTTTCAATATCATCTATTCTAGCATATAATTTAGCTAGAAGAGCCAGGATAAGATTGTTTTGTGCTACTTGAGCTTGATCTCCAGTGGCATGAAATTTGTTTAGGACAAATCCTGCTTCTTTTTCATCTTTATAAGAAGCATCAACAAATTTTTTAGCCTCAAGAAAATGTTGATTGATGTAATTATTCATCACAACGATTCAACATAAGTTTTAAGATCTTGTACCGATTTTGAAATTGACAAAACTAATTCTTTTAGTTTAGTTATTTCTAAATCAATACGGTGAATATCTTCTTTGACAAGAAGTTTTTATGGTGTAAAAATAGAAAAGATTTTTAACAGATTTTCTTTTTTTTTTAATAAATCTGAAATCTTTTTCTCAGTTAAAAAGTGAGACTCTTTTAAATAATCAAGACTTTTAATCATATTTAAAATATTTTTGTTTAAACTTTCTATAGTTTTAAAATCTATAAAAATTTTAAACAAAAAGGGTTTTAATATCTTCCAAAGGGATATGGAATATCAAAAGCTTGGTCAAACGCTTGACAAAAATCCTTTTGGTTGTTTAGATTGTTCTGACTAGAACTTCCAGAGTTAGAAATAGATCTGGGAGGTGAAGACCACCTTCCAGTGTTGTGAAACTATTGTTCAGTGGCAGAAGATTCACTAAGCCATGACTGGGTGTCCAGTTGCCATGGGTCTTGAGAATCAGGTGAAAAGTTGTGAATATGGGGATCTCCTGTCTACTACATATCACTAGTTTCATGCCATGAGTCATCAAACTCACCCAATGTACACAAGACTCTGATTATTTTCTGAACTTCCATTGTTTAACATATTTACAGATGTACACAGGTGAGCGTCATCCTGATATGTTACACTTTGGTTTCCAGAAACGTAATCATGCTTTGATACCAATAGAGGGGATGTGTAGGGTTTGTCTGCTACATCCTCATCTGCTTACCCTCAGTGGCAAGATGCAGCAGACAAACCCTACACACCCCATCGCGCCTAGACGGTCGACGAAAACCATTGAACGCTAATTTTTTTTTAACGTTGACCGCTTAATCACATTTTGGTCATTTCATAGCTAATGGTCTAAATAATAACATTGGGGAATCTTTTTGTTTTGGCCCATTTAATAATTTAAAGTCTAAAACCCAAAACATTAAGCCTATTAGACATTATTATTAAACCCTATAGCAGTAGAAATCATCCACGTTTTGCCTTTTAAAAATACTAAATTGTATAATATCTTTTAAAATTATAATGTAGATATAATATTTATGTTTTTAGATGCTTTTTTCAATTTAGTATATATTATTTTAAATATTTAACAGCTTTAGATTGTTTAAAAATAAAAAATAAAAAATTAAAAAACTCTTTTTAACGCTTAAGCGCCGCCTAGGCAAGCTTAAGCTTGAAAAACTTGAAGCTTTGGGTCGACGTTTTTCCTCGCTTCACACTTTTTAGAACATTGATTATGGTTAGACCTTAATTCTTTGATGATATTGGTAAGTCTTTGTTGTCTCCTTAGCCGAGTTGAGGCAATGACGGGAACATGCAACGATCACTTGAGTTGATGTGAGATTGTGACAGACCTTCTGGCAAGG
>CAVNYN010232026.1:0-13014 GCA_963692815.1 Nyctanthes arbor-tristis
GTAGTCAACGACCTCAGGTCAAACAAGTCAACCTACCAGGTCGTTAGCTAATAGCACTTTTATATGGACTACTGACTCAGCAAGAGCAGACCTTGACAAAGTCAAGGTCTTCTCACCGTTACTCTCTACCCCAGCACCCTAGGTAGGTTGTCCAACAACATGAGGAACTTAATACCCGGGTACTCCCATGAGGTCAGCTCGTCAGGTCGTTCGGCTACTGTAACTTGATAATCTCACGACCTTAAAGGCGGTTTGATCACAGCGCATCTTGCACGCCTTATCACATGGCAATTGATGTGACAACCGAATTTAATATATAGTAAACATTTGTCTTCCCTATGCAGCAATTGGCTTGTGTTTAGTCAAAGAAGTCTGACACCCACTACAGCTGGATAGACTTAAATGGCTTCTCATTGGCCAAGCATTTAAAGCTGTAATCATTACTTGTCAATTCTTAACACTATAAATAGGAGAATACCCACACTAGCAGAGGGTCTTTCTCACTTTTTTGGCATCAGTCTTTGTCTTCCACATATTTATTTATCTCATTACTCTACTCATAAATTTACCAACGTTACCATAAATTTCACGTTCATTGCTCAAATCAATTCAAATACAAGTTTCCAGAGTAAACAAATTCGTTTGTTGAGTCAAGGCCAAATCGGGCATCAACAACTTTCAAGTAGGCTTTTTCTCACGCAACTCACTACCGAAACACTAGATTGTATTTTTTTTTCGCTTTAAGTGTGTGTTTTTTGTAAGAACATTTCTGCTTAATTTAATTGCTTTGAGGAATATTTATATATTATCTTTTATCAATAATTCAAGCTATGTTTGTTTGATGTAACATGTACTATTTACTTTATCAAGTTAGTATGTTTATTTCCATACTAACAACCTCTATATGTACTTACCCATCCCAACTCAATAGTCATTTCCGAAAACAAAAGCGGAGACTGCCATTTTGATGTGTACTTCTCACATTGTTATCGGAAATGATAAGAAAAAATGGGTGTTATGGGTAGCTAGTTAATTAGCTGGGGAAATTTTTATTTTCCTTTTTATTTTTTTATTATTCTTCAAATTCTTTTTTGTTTTTATTTAAAGAGTATGGGCATAAATGTCATGAAGGACTTTATGTGAGACTTTATGTAAGGTTGGGGCTCATAGGATTTTGGAAAAAAAATAATATGAACCCAAATGATACAATGGGCAAAGGTCGGGACCATATATGAAATAAACCCTTAGTTATTATATACTAATACTAAGTAAAAATGAAAATAGTTCAAACAAGTACCACAGTGGTTAGAGGTCCGGCATTCAAACTACACTACCCCTCATCTCCCTTATATTCCATTGTATTAAAATAATAATAATTATTATTAAAAAAATCCATTGTAATGTCTTAATATTCCATATTAAAAATATGAAAATTAAGATCGGAAGAGATACTTGAATTTATACGTTCTAATAATTTATTTATTTAGATTATAATCTAATCAATCCATAATTCTATTCCTATATATATATACACACACAACACACACACACACATATATATATATAGAGCTACCTACATCTCCAATTCATCTATACATGTCAAGTGGTCTTGTTCGACAACAGCTCAAAACCTCGTACATGTCACTAGTTAATTGTATGGTAATTTGGCCGCAATATTAATTCTTTTTAGCAGCAATAGATCAATTGTCGCAGTTGAGCAGAAGTTAGAAGACTATGAAGATGTGCTTTCTCTTGCCAACACCTTCAGCTGGGGGGCGAACGTATTTAGTTGCACCCATATCGAACTTGAAACGATCAATTCTAAATGCCTCCACCTTTCCTCCAAATGAATTGGATGACAATCTACGACCATCGTGAAGTAAACGTTTTGAATTTGCCTGATCCTACTCCTAGTGAATAGATATATAACAATAATCTACTCATGTTATCTTGTTACTTGTCACACAGATTAAAAATATTAGAGTAATTTACAGCTACCGTTCCCAACCTTTCCACTTTTAATAAATTACGTCTCCAACCTTTAATTCTACTCCTAGAGGCCCAACTTTTTCCATAATTTCCAGTCAGGTCCCTATGGATGGAAACCGTCCAATCTAGGCATTAGTCAACACTTTGACCAAGGGTAATTTTGATAAGATACAAAAAATGAATATTGTAATTTTAAAAAATAAAAATAATTTAAGAAAAAAAAAATGTGGGGTGGGGACTCCCTCCACCCCACTGCCATTTCTAGCAGTCCTTTGGCTGCCAGAAATGGCACTAGTTTTGCTACCATTTTCGGCAGCCAAAGGTCTGCCAGAAATGGCAGCATAGGAGAGGAGAGGGAGAGACTCCCCCTAACCCTCTCCCCAGTTGCCAGTGGCTCCCAAAAACGACAACAATTTTGCTGTCATTTTTGGCAGCCAAAGGGCTACTATAAATGACAGCAGGGGAGGGGGAAGGTCTGCTGCCATTTCTGGCATCGCTTTGGCTGTTGGCATCTCCCCCCTCTACTGGCATTTCTGATAGCCAAAGGGCTGTCAGAAATGGCAGCGAAATTTGGTTGCCGGAAATGGCAGCGTGGGGACTCCCCACCCCACCTATTTTTTCCTGTTGTATCTCACAAAAATTATCCTTGGTCAAAGTGTGGACTAACACCTAAATTGGATGGTTTATGTCCATAGGGACCTGGTTGGGGATTTAGAAAGGGTTAGGAAACGCATGAATAGAATTAAAGGTTGGGACATAATCTATTAAAAGTTGAAAGATTGGGGACGGTAGCTAAAAATTACCAAACATAGTATTAGTTTGAGTTAATTTTACATTTCATCCCCAACTTTTGAGTTGAGAATCCACAGGTCTTTAACCTTTTCTTTTGACCTGCTGGGTATCCAATCTTTCATAAATTTGCACGAAAAGGTCATTTTTTATGGATTCCATCAATATTATCCTTAACTTTTCTATAAAATTACCGTTATACCTCTTAACTTTTTAATTTAAAAAATGAAAGGTTTAAAAATATTTATTAAAAAAATTAAAAACCTAGCCCTCCCCCTCCCTAGAATGGTAGCCTGGAATGGCAGCATTTCGGCTAGGGGTGGGTAATTGATCCAGAAACCTAAAAACGACCCATCCAACCTGCAACGGGTTAAATCGAGTTAGGTCTAGGAGGAGAATTGGTCGGTTTCTAGGTTAAAAATGGGGAATCCAACTCGGGTCTAGGAGGAGAATTGGTCGGTTAAGTCTAATCGGGTTATGGGTTGGGAGGTTAAACCCTTTGAACCCGCAAAACCCGACCCGAAAAGCCCTAATCGGGTTAGATTTGATTTTCAACCCGATTTTTTTTTCATCCATAAAATCGTGTTTGCCATGCAATATGACAATTGAACTAGAAGCTTATACATAATACAACAATTAGAGACTTACGATTTACAAAACGCGAAAAAAATTAACTAGACCGATTTTTAATTTTTTTTTAAAGTATTGGGTCTTGTTGCGGTTTGGGCCGATATAGAGCCGGCCCAAATCGCAAACTTAAGGCAACTCGAGTTGACTCAGGTTGAGTCGTATTTTGAAACCGAGTTGGATCCGCTCGTTTCCAAATATTGTAACCCGAATACTTGTCATGTTGGGTCGAGAGCAAACCCGACCTGCCCAACCCAATGCCCAGCCTTAATTTCGGTAGCTTAAAAGGGTGGGGTGGGTGTTTTTCTTTTTCTCAAATGTTTTTATTAATTTTAATATATTTAAATATTTTTTTTTGAAAATTAAAAAGTTAAAGAGTATAACGGTTATTTTGTTGAAAAGTTTACGGAATAGTGATAAAAGAGACTTGTCATATGAATTTATGAAAGGCTGGAGATGCAAGAGGTCGAAAAAAATGTTAGGAATCCAACCGATTCTTAACTCAAAAGTTGAGGACGATTTGTGAAATTAACCCTTAAAATGTTGGTATGAATTATTATTAATTACACAATTAGATAAAGTAGATTAACATATATTAAAAATAATAATTATGATCTCTTACATTAAATGGTAATCTTGACGGTTAACATATTTTATCAATGGTTCATAAAGTGTAAATAATAATTAGATTAAGCAAAATAATGGATTGTAATTTCTCTCGTCCAAAAATAAAGAAGAAAAGAAAAAGATGGAAAAGTCTATTTATACAGCATTTTGTACAAAAAAAATTAAAATAATTCTATTTGGACAAATTAGGAGACAAAAAGTGTAACAAAATGAAAAGGAGACCCGTGTGATTACTATATTTTGATAAAAAGATGATGTGATGAAAATGTGACATATGTAATTACTATTGATGAAAAGATGATGTGATGAGTTGAAAAAATAAGATCTTGCCATATATCCTTTTTGTTTAAGTTTTTGTATATCTTTTTGTTCAAATAGCACAACTCAAAAATTTATAAAGAATGGTGTGACACAGTTATGAGATTGATTTTTCAAGTAACGTAACATATGAAAAAACAATGCAGCATCAATATAGAAACACACTATTATACATTAATTACTGGTTTGGTAGTTTTAGAAAGAAATTTATATAACTTAATCAATTTCAAACACTAAATAATCTGCAACATTATAGTAGGTGTATTGCTCGAAACACCTGTTCCCAATTCTTGTGTTACCTTGTGTTGTAGCAACTGAATCAAATCTGTTCCAGCCGAGTGACAGAGCTAGAGTTTTAGAGTTGGGTATGCACAATTATATAGCAAAAAAAAAAATTTTAAACAACAAAACGTTGAGTTCGACACCTTTGCTTCGAATGGAAAATTGAAACCACTAATTCGATTCAAGGAGACCTAGGATGTGAGAAATTTTCTGGTAAGCCTCGGCGCAACATGCTCAAGCGTTCAATCTGAGATTATTGGACGATTTGGAATGTTAGAATCAAGAAAAATGCGGAAGGCCAAAATCAGAGAGTTGAACACATATGAAGGATTCAATATTGAGTATGCTCGAATCTTACCAAAAAGCACAGGCATTGTGATATCTGGGATTCAGAGGATGAAAAGCCACATTGGACATCGTAGAATTGTGGTTTTCAGAATGGGAGTAATCAAGTTGGCTCAGAGTTTCTAGATTTCCTCCATTGCTTCCAGCCAGAGAATCTGTATTTCTGTATTTTTGAATCAAACATTAACAGCCTTTAGTGGATTTGCAATTGCCATTATGATCATCGGCGAAGAGACTGCATATCGCTAGCAGGAAATATGAGCAATTATAGGGGGACATAAAAAATAGACATTATTAGGTGACATTCTCATGTGGCACACATTCATTGGGTGATGATTACATGGCTACTTTTTCATCATCTAATATAAGTGTGCCACATAAAAATGTCACCTAATAATGTCTCATTTTCATCCCCTAGAATTTTTCAGGAAATATAGTTTGCGGACGTGAAACTTTTAGTTGATGCATGTAACATATGGTACCATTAAAGATATAAATTTCTCGTACAACTTATAAACTCAATCAATTCAATTCACACGTTTCATGGAATTCACCACTTCCTTTAGAAATATTGTTAGATTTCCGTTATTAATAATTCGAACAAAGTTGTTCATTTGACGAGCTTTGAGGCTAATTATGTGGTCTTGGAACATTTGTTTTATTTATTTATTTATTGGAAATGGAAACAGTTGTTCTATTTTAACAGTGTTGAATATGGAAGTTTTACCAAGTAGATATCTACCATTGCTCATTTTAATAGAGAATTTTTTCAGATAATTAGAGAATATATATCTTGACGCACATGTACTGCGACAATGTAAATTATAATTGTACTTAAAAAAAAAAACCAAGATTATAGCTTTCTATAAAAATTAGCAGTGTTACAATGGTAACTGACAATCAAATTGTCTTTTGTATTTTTCCAAAGTTTGTACTTTCTGCTCATTTTTGTTGTTTTTTCCCCTTTTTAGTTGCGATTGATTTATTATAGATAGTAGAATTTTATGTATGATAAAAGAAAATATATAATGATTTCGGGAAGCAATTTTATATACGTATAAGATTCAATCCGTTTAGTTTTTTCCAATCAGATAATGATCTACAACTGTGAAAACAAATGTTCATGTTAAAATAAAACAATTCACAACCCAATAAACCACATGATAAGCAGCATTCACTAAAAGAGTAGACATTATTCTTCAAAATTTGCTCATTGCACAAATTCATCTCTATACTTTCTAGCAGGATCAGGTTACAAAAATTCTAATAGACCCTCATAAAGATATTATAAAGGAAAATTAAGATTTAATTTTCATTAGCAATCGATGAATTGAATTAGTTACATCATTGGCTATAGTATCAATAATATACAAGCTGGAGCCTCCTTCGATTTAAAAGGACTTGCAATCTTGTATGATCAAATCAAACTCAATAATAGCCACCGTGAAACCCTAACTCACCAGCCAATTGATCGCGCTTCTTAATCCCTATTGCTTCAGCCTCATCCTTTGATGAAAAGTGCCAACAATAGATTCCATTCTATCGACCATACAGAGAACAATACCAAACCTAGTCTTTCTTTCTTCTTTACCTTTCGCAGTGTCAACATTACACTTTTTACAGCCCAGCAAAGGTATCCTCCATTACTTAGAAAGCTCTCAGTCTGCTTCTATGGATCAAGCTTCTTTCTCGCCTCCAATCACTGCCCTCCATAGCTTGGCAATCCTTTCCGTCCATATACTCTAGGCCATTTCGTGATCACTCTTCTTCAAGACCTTGCCAAAAAAACATTCCTTCATTGATGTACACTAACCAAGTGGAACAATCAGGTTTGCTTCCCTCCAACTATCCTTACCTAAGGATATTATGTTAATAATAATAATAATAATAATAATAATAATAATAATAATAATAATAATAATAATAATAATAATAAGAAGAAGAAGATCCTCCTATGCCTAAGGATGAACATATTTCAATTTGATATATATATATATTTTTTTTTTAAACTAAGAGTCCTTTTCAAAAACTTCTCAAAAGTTTTGTTAAAAAACTTCTCATTCATGTAGCATGCATAGATACATACCATGTGGATTTGAAAAACACATGACTTGAATTTTAAATAGTACGCCACATGGATTTCGAGAAACCAAACCATATAAAACATTTTGGAATTTTAATAGGTTCCAGTAAAAATTGGGAGTTAGTCCCTTGATAAAGGAAAAAGAAAAAGAGTAATCAAAACCTATGTCGCGTGCTATGAGTAAAGTAAATCCTAGAAAATTGCGATGGAAACTAATAGCAGTTGGAAAGTTCCAAAAGAAATTTTGATTCCACTAATATGTGTTTAAGAGCCCTAAATCGAGTCCCATAAATTCACCTGTCATTTCTTAATTTCGCCAATAAAACGATAGTAGTACTAGAGTACCAGAATTTTATTCCATCTTCAGATAGGGAGCAATCAAGTTGTATTAATTAGATTATAAAACTTTGCTACCTTGAAAGCTTTATTCATTCAAGTAAAAGCATTTGTACTTTCATCGGCCAGGGCCAATACATGCTTCAAATATGATTTTCAAAATCTGAGGAACTTTGAAATTAATAAAAATGGGCAATCCGGAGCCAAATCCTCTTGTACCATAACAAAGGTTTAGAAAGAAAAAAGGATAGGTAAGTACTAGGTTTATTCAAATATGAAATCCAATCTCTCCGGGACTTTCTTAAAGAAGACCATTCCATTATATTGTATTGACAATTTCAAAAAACTGATCATCTTTTTTGAGAAATCTGATGCCATCCTTAATTAATTTGCTGCTGATGAACATTCTATAGTAATCTTTTCCTCCGTAAAAATCAAGAATTTAATCATTCAATTCAGCTCCAGTTAAAATCAAACAAGTAGCATTTGAATTACAAATAATTACTGATGAAGAAATAACTTGAGAGGAGTAACTAATAATAAACAAAAGTAAAATAAGAAAAGAAACAGTAAAGTTACATTTATTTTCAGTCTCAACTAATTTACAATTTCTACAGAGAATAACATACTTTACCATATGTTTATAAAAATCCTACTTCACGAAATTAAAAAGAGTTAAACGTAAAGAACACATTGTCTAAATATGAAAAATGATAAACAAATGAATAGAAACACTATTAAAACTAAAAATTGCACTAAAACTATTAAAAGAATAGCATCTAATTTTTATCTCTCTCTTTATCTTTATCTCTATATATAGAAAATGAGCTGTTATTCGGAAATCTTTTTCCGGCCCAAAAAAGATTCCTAGATTCTCATTTTTTTATTTTATTTTACTAGATTATCACCCGTGCGTTACATGGGAAGATACCAAATCAAATTACATCTAGCATTAGTATAAAATATTAAGTAATTTATGATTAATCATATTGAACTATAATATTTTGATTATCTTGCTGTTAACTAATAGTCACTATGTACTTACTCGATATAGAATGCTATTAAGTGACTTTCATAGGAATTGCAAAAAGACCCGACAAACTCGATACGCACGGGTACCCGATCTTGTTAAGATAGGGAGTAGCCGACTAAATAGGTAATTTGATCGGGGATGAGATAAAAAATTGACTTGACTTAACAATGTACCGAGAAATGTATGATAATTTTTACTCATACCCGACCCATTTACCCTTTTTTTGGACAAAAATAAAAATATTTACTAAAAACTCTAATGATTTGAAAAGCAAAAAGATAATAAAACTTATCAAGCAATCTCAGTAATTTCAATTGTAATTTTAATATTTAGAATAATATTTAATAAACAACAAAGGAAAATAGAAATATATAAATATATTTCAATTAGCTAATAAATGGATAATATGAATTACATGTGCTAACCTTCCCCTGACTCGTCTCCGATTTAAGTGGAGAAGAGGAAAAAATTGATATGTGCGTTAACGGGTCTGGCATACCGGTTCCCGACCTGACACCTTATCATTCTTATATATCAAGAAATTAAACATTTTATTTTTCTGTGACTATACTATGAATTTTGTAAACTATGAAGTATTAATTAAACTATATTTGTCATATACAAAAAAAATAACGTAATAATTAACGACTCGATTTAAAAGTATATAAACAATAATTAAAAATTAATGCAACAGCTAAAGATTAAATAGTTTAATACAAATTACAAAATACTTCTTAGATAAGATATGCATATTAAAAAAAATTTAAATTAAAAAATCAAAAAACATTGAATATAAATTAATCTAATAAAATATTTAAGAAGATAAGATACATCTAACAAAATATTTAATTAAAATATGTGAAGATAAGAATAGATAAGTATCATAATTCCTAACTAATTGAAAAAATAGAGAAATATTAATTTATAATGAACCGCAGAATCTACCTAATATATAAAAAATGTCTAAAATACCCTCACTTAAGACAGTTTTGGCGGGAAAACTGCGGTACAAAGGTACCACAGACTAATATGCTTTTATATATACAGATTTTTTTATTTTTTGCTTTTTTTCTCTTTTCACATGTTTTTGTGGATTTTAAAACAGTTTCTTTTGTGGAGATAATTACCCACTTCCCCATTTTCAATTTTCTGTTACTTCTATCCTTGCAAAAATTTTAGGTTTGCACATGTGCCCACTTCTTTTCTCTACACTATTTTCCGTCTTGCAACAATTTCTAAAATAACTGCCCACTTAAATTGACAGTTTACAACAATTTTTCAACATTTAGGGACAAGTTTGCAACTATAAAATTAGAGCTTAATGCTTGATAATCTATTTCAGTTGTAGAACGCTTTTATTGATCTGCAACTCTTGAATCAAATTATGATATACATAATTAATTTATTGAGGAACCATTTGAATACATTATCAGTCGTATTCAAAGCAATAGAACTTGTGCATCTCATTATTGTGTGGACGGGCATGCTTGGATAAACAAGGAAAATAACTCTTTTTGTTCTACATTGTTGCGGGAACCATGAGCATGCTGGGTGATGCTTACCAAGAAAATCATGAATTAGATTAGCTCATTATCCAGTTGTGTAACCCCAAATCAACATTTCCTGCTCTGTTAATTCATGCACAATTATTCTATATCATTAATTATTAACTGCAATATTTATTGTCCTTATCGCAATACATTTCATGTATCATTTTCTTGATAAGCTTACGGTTAGTGATATGAATTTACACATGAAACTAAAACTTTCTATGTACGTGAGATTAGTTTATTAGTTCATTCATTGGAAATTTTCATTTTCTCTTTGTGATCTACATGTGTGAATTGTTCATCAATTTCTTCCCCACACAATTACAGTGTCCAAAAAAAACAATTTTAGGAGGCACCTTTTATGACATGAACTCTAACTTATCATCAATACGAAAAAATTAAAAAAAAAATACAGAAAGCGATCTCTTTTCCCAGTAATGCTGAATTTATAACATTGGCTTAGACCATTAAAACTTATTGAAATGAATTTGTACATGCATAATTACAATCTAATGGGACATTTTACCATCGAGTCTTGCAGAAAGTATTTTAATTTTTCCAACCTCGTGTAAATAAATAGTTTTTTCTATAATTGTTTGAGCAAATTGATTTCGTAATTTTGTTGTTCAATTTGTTTACATAAATGACATCAATCTTCAATTAACATATAGGTTCCATTTTCACATTATACCTTGCATAAAATATTTATATTTACTAACCATGCAAATGAATTTTTTTCCTTATAATTTTTTGATCGGATTATTTTCATTAGTACGTAATTTTATTTTGAAGTTATTTGTATAATAATTTATCTCAATCTTTGTTAACTACATAGGGTCCGTTTTACATTTTTGATAGAAAAGGAGAATGTCATTTGTTATTTAAAAAAAAAAAACTTGGAAAATTTAGGTGAGGCTGATTTACCTATAAGCAATAAGATATAAATAAATCATAGCAACATTTAGGAAAAGAAGAAGAAAAGATTATAGGAATAAGTGGTGGAGCTTGACAATTAAGGATGGGTACACACAAATTATATAAGTACTGAATAAGAAGATATTACAACCTCAACTTTAACCATGTTATTTTTCCATTAGCTGAAGTTTAGTGGAACAAAACAAGATGACGACAACGTCGACAATAACAATAATAACAATTACACAAAACACCGATTTTTCTAATACCATAATGGATTTCAACATACAAAATTAGCATCTTTTACAAAATATAGAGTGCGTGTAAAAAAAAATTTATTATTATCACTTTGACGAGGGTGAATTCTATAGAGCCATATCGGAATCTTGAATTCTATTGGATTTTGAACTCCATACAAAAGTCTGATCTGACTCTATAGTAAAACTAATTTTATATGTCTAAAACTTTTTTACAAAATATCTATAGATTGCATTGTTTTTTTTTTTTGGGTAAATCTATAGATTGCATTGTACAAATATTTATATTTTAGAAGGACAAATTATTGAAATCATTATAGTGGGCTAAATTACAAGTCTATAACCAACTATAGACAACTACTGAATATTAATAATGAACATAATGAGTGGCAAATGAGTAAATCCCATCAAAAGTTCTTCTTCCGACCGAATCATCCCTTTTCTCTGAAACTCTTTACTTTTCACGTCTCTATCCATGACTGCTAAAACTATTTCGCTTCAAAATCTTAATAGATCCCACCCAAGATACCGTATGCGCTATCTAGCTCTGCTGACTAATTAACCAGAAAGAAAGCAAAAGAGGTATTTATTTTAGATTTCCCAAAAAAAAAAAAAGAAAAGAAAAGAAAAGAAAGAAAGTTCAGAAACCTGGGTATGCACGTAGCTCCGCCAGTGATAGGAATTAAAAAGACTATTCCCTTCATTAAAAAAAATGAGAGATAGGAGAAGAAGAAGATTACCTTTGCTCTACTATGGTGATTTTTTCAACACATCAATAGCCAATTCATTACTGATTGTACAATGCACGGACAAAATACTACTATTTTGAGAAATTGTGTTGTATTTCCTTCTCATCTTTGTTTTTTAAGTTGAGATGACGTTTGAATTACATACATTGTATCCTTTTTTAAATTAATTTTTTCTTATAAGTTGAATTTTCTTTAAAGAAATTAAATTTTAATAAGCCCCTGCTTATTTATTCTAGACCTGATTCGCCTTTAGTGCAAATGTTATTAAGTTGGACAAAATTTCTAGAGTTACGAATCGTGCCGGTCTTAAAATAAATTATATGTGACAGTGATAGAAAGCCTATTAATAAAACCACAAATATTACTTAAAAAGAGGTGTTCCAAGGATTTGTGATTAAGATGTACGGAAAATACTTTGTTGTTTAAATTGCTACTCTCTTTATGGTTATTTTTTTAAGTTCAATATATTTCTTACTTTCTTATTTTTTAGCAACACGTGCACAGGGCCGTCTCAGAATTGTAGGGCCTAAAATAAGTTGTTATAAGTGGCCCATAACTTGAATGGCCTTTTTCTTTTTTAATTCAGGGCCAAAAACAAAGAAGGCCAGGGCCTAAAACAAATAAGTTAGAGACCCAAGAATCCAAACCCAACATCTAGACCAACCCAAATCTTATTTAAAGGGCAAAAAAAAAAAAAAAAAAAGAAAGACAAAGCATAAAAAACAAAAGGGCCCAAATTAAAAGGACGGAAGAACAAACGTTGAGAACAGAGGAACGCTTGGATGACAGTGAGGCTAAGCTGAAGAACAGAGGAGCTGCCGGCTGCGAAGTTACTGCCCGTATGCGCATCGGTCTCGACACGCTCGTCCATCCTTCAACCTTCCGTCCGTCCGGCCAGCAGCCCAGCCGACACCGTGATCAAGCATTCAAGCTATAAGTTCTAAGTTCAAACCCTAAATGACTAAATCCTATATTCCTTAGAGATCTCTTTATTCCTAAATGGATAAATCTTAAATTCTTAATTCCAATTTGGTAATTTGGGTATTTGATAATTGCTTAATAGAATGCTTAGGTTAGGTAATTAGGTTTAAGTCTTGAAGTTTGAAATCAAATT
>CAVNYN010232033.1:4571-39491 GCA_963692815.1 Nyctanthes arbor-tristis
ATATGAATCATAATAAATTAAAAAACTTTTTCATTTTTTCTTAAATATAATACTTAATATCAAATAAAAGAGAAAAAAAGTGAGTTCACTGGTATATATTATATAGGCCCCCCCCCCAAAAAAAAAAAAAAAAAATTGATAGAAACATAGAGTGGAAGTGGGGAATAAAAAGAAAAATTGGTTTAGCAAAACCTAGCTAATATTTGCAGAACTTGCAAAAAGGAAGTAATTAATGCTAGGAGTATTCCTATTTATAAATCAAGTGATGTTAACAAAAAATAGATAAAATAATTTTGCTAATATAAGATTTTGAACTATGCGGTATACTACTATCTCATGCAGTCATGCTACTAATTTTTCAATATTCAAATTTAATGATCCATCTAAACATTGAAAAGCTTACACTTATGTCAAATTTCTCTAACAAAAGATACAATTTGACATCTTGATCAAAAGTGATTGACATTTGAGGACAAATAATTGTAAACAGTGTTTGCAAACTTATTATTCTCCTACTTCACTACTACAAAATTGCACAAAAAAATTGAAAGTACGCGTTGGTTTTTGGGAAAAATGATGCGTAAACAATACGCGGTGGCAAAATTGAAATTAATGCTAAGACCATAGGCGTCGGTTCTTATTGAAGAACCGACGCGCCTCGGGCATTAGACCAATGGGCGTCGGTTGCCATCTGGCAACCAACACCCATTTACAACTTAGGCATCGGTCCCATAAGGGACCGACGCCCATTCTTTTTATTTTAGAACTAGCACATTCGCGAAATCCCAGTTGAACATTCTACTGAAATTTCACTCGACCCCAAAATCCTTAGATCCCTACCCAAGCAAGGGCATCCGATCAGCGGCGGTGGTAGCGACTCAATCGCTGGCGAAGTGCATTAGGGCTTGACTTCTTGGTAATTTCACTCGATTTTCCATCTTCTCTATATTGTTCGGAATTAATTTCATAGCCACTTAATTCTTAGTACTTTAAGGTGAACGACAACGGCGGCAGACGACAAACGACGGGGGCGGCGTTGCATTTTTTTCTCCACATCTTCAAAGTATTTTCAAGGTAATTTTTTCTCAATTTTTTGGTTAGTTTGTGATGAGAAAATTGGTTTTGTTATGTGAAGAGATATTTATTTTAGATTTAGAAATTATGATTTTTATGGTTTTTGTTAAATTTGGTAAAGATGAGTTTTTATTGTTTAATTAGTAGGAATATGAAATTTTTTGAGTTCGTTTGTTATATATATATATATATGTATACATTGTTATAGACATACATGATTTAAGTAGATATACAAATATATATATTTATACATTGTTAAGGGCATATATGATTTAGGTAGATATTTATGAAATTTGAGATTGGAAAAATGGAATTTGTTCATTCCATAAGTTATTGATCAATTTTACACTCTACATGTTTGATCAAATGCCTAACAAAAATTTAGTTAAAAGTTTTCCACACTATATTGTAGTATTTTATACATAAATTATTATGATTACTTCAAACTAAAATAGTAATGAGAATACATAAGTAATTAGTCAGTGTTGAAATTTAAATAAAGGAAAGGAATCAAATAATTTAAAAATTATTTGATTAAATTTGTGATGTCAATAGAGAAGCGTAGAAGATTGTGTCATGACCCGTAATACTTTAAAGAGGGCAAATACTAATGTAATAATTCTTTGATTAAATTTCAATATTGTAAACGGGTCGAGAAGTATTGGTCGGCAAATAAAAAAATAAAATCAAATAATGTAACGATTTTGTGATTAAATTTGTGACTCAAATGAATATGTCTAATTAACAAGTATTGATGAACAAATAAATTTTTATAATAATGAAATAATGAAAAGCAATTTGATTAAGTGTGTAATGAGAATGAATATGTAATTAACAAGTATTGTTGGTCAAATAAATAAAGAAATATCAATGTATTCGACAAGTACGAAAAAAATTACCCGCTTTCAATATCTTGACATAGGTCGTTAGACATATATGAATCGGAGTTAGATATATGGGAGACGTACCACACTAGAATATTTGAAAGGGGTTGAAGAATTTATAAAATTTTCAGAGAATAATAGAAAAAGGAAACGGGAAGAACTAATAGTATGTCCCTGTTGCGATTGCAAGAATCTATAAAAGTATCATAGCTATATGGACGTAAAGCACCATTTGATTAGGCATAGTTTTAATATCGTAGCTATATGAAAGTGAAGCACCATTTGATGAGGCGTAGTTTTAATGAAGGCTATACTCGGTGGTTTTGGTATGGTGAGGATTTACTTCCTACTACGAGCACTAGTGTTAATGAAGATGCTTAGGAGGAGAATACGGTAAACAAGAGTGATGAGATTAATATGGCTAGAGAAAATAATGATGAAATCCAAAATGACCAGATTGATGAAATGATGCGTGATATAGAAGATGATTTCAGTGAGGCTCCGCTCATTTTTGAAGGCTTATTCCTCTATTCCAAAAAGCCTTTATTTCCTATATGTAATAAGTTTACAAAGTTGTCTACCGTATTTAGGGCTGGACATTTTTTTTTTTGAAAACCAACCCAACCCGCATAACCATCCCGTTGGTTTGGTTTCCTAGCTCAATGTGTTGGGTTGGTTTTTGATTTATTGGTTTTAGTCAATTGTTGAGTTGGGTTGGGGTGGGTTGAGTAAATTGATTTGAAACCAACTCAAACCAGCTCACTCGTTCTAACCGTTTGAATCTCGACTCCCCTTCAAAGCAACGCCTTTAGAATTCTTCCCCAAACCCTCCAAATTTCCAAGAATCGAAGAACTAATTCAAGCAACGATTAGCCTATCCACCGAAATCTTCCATCAATTGAAGTGCCCAGGTGGCACTTTGTGTTTTTCTTTTTCCTTTTTAGATTGCTGGTTTTCAATTTCCACTTCCCCTTGAAGTATGTTCCTTTTTTTTATTTTTTTTTAATTTTTGGTTTAAAACTTTTCAATCTCTCCAAAATTGCATAGCTTCAATTTATATTTCGTTATTCCAACAACAGGAATAATATCTGGTTTGAGAATTAATCACTGCAATTCTTCTTTCCCTTCTCTTCAATGTCAATGCGATTCTTCAACCTGCAATTCAATATACTTTCCTTCCACTCGGGATATCTAAGTGAGTATATTGTCTATCTG
This sequence comes from Nyctanthes arbor-tristis, assembly GCA_963692815.1. Classification (NCBI taxonomy): domain Eukaryota; kingdom Viridiplantae; phylum Streptophyta; class Magnoliopsida; order Lamiales; family Oleaceae; genus Nyctanthes; species Nyctanthes arbor-tristis. The sequence continues at coordinate 7,745 of CAVNYN010232033.1, forward strand.
CTGCAATATGAATTTATCCAGTTTATGGATTTTCCTTTGGTTGATGTTAGGGAGACAGCAAAAAGTGAAAATTTTTCTTTTGTTTCTTCAATATGTTTAGTCGTATCTAGTTGCTTGATGCTTGTTTGGTTACAAAAAGAGATGTATAGAAGCTGCCTAATAAAATTTTTGAAAGGGTTTGCTGACATTATGCATATTCGACTTGTCATGAACTATAATGTGTTTATTTAAAACGTTCAATCAATCACTATGTTTTACACATAGAGAGAGACCAGACAAGACTCGAGAGCGGGGAAATAAGATATTAAAAATAAAAAGGTAAAAAAAGAAAAGCGAAAAAAGGGGAAAAAGAGAGAAAAAGAATAGATGCGGCCAAGAAAAAAATTAAAAACAAAAAGGTAAAAGAAACAAACAACAGCGAAATGAGAGAAAAAAAAATATTGGGAGAAAACCTAACCCAAACCGACTCGAAGCAGATTGAGTTGGGATGGTTTCAACAATCAGGTGGGTTGGTGTGGTTACCAACACTACCAAATCAAATGGGAATGGGTTGGGTTGGTTTTAGGTAAATATCAAATCAACCCAGCGCATTGCCCACCCCTAGCTGTGTTCAAATTGTATAACTTGAAAACAAAAAATAGGTGGAGTGACAGAAGTTTCACAGGGTTATTGGAACTTCTAAAAGACATGCTTCCCGAGGATAATGAGCTTCCTAGCTCGACCTACATGGGCAAAAAAAATTGTTGTGCCCATTAGGTATAAAGATTGAGCGGATACAAGCATGTCCAAATGATTGTGTCTTCTACCGGCATGAGCACAAGGACTTGCATGTGTGCCCAAAGGGTGGGGCGTCACGGTATAAGAGAAATGACAACGACGATAAACTTGCGGATAAGAAAGGCCATTCGACAAATGTGTTATGGTATATCTTGAGGATAAGAAAGGCCATTCGGCAAATGTGTTATGGTATTTGCCATTAATACCTAGATTCAAACGTTTCTTTGCGAATGCAAACGATGCAAAGAAAATGCGATGGCATGCCGATAGGAGAAAAGAAGATGGAAAACTCAGACACCCAGCTGATTCTCCCCAGTGGAGGAATATAAACAAGATGTTTTCTGAATTCAATGGTGAAGATAAGAATCTTAGACTTGGACTATGTACAGATGGAATAAACCCGCACGGTAATATGAGTAATCGACATAGCACTTGGCCGGTATTTTTGGTGTGTTACAATCTTCCTCCTTAGTTGTGTATGAAGCGGAAGTATATAATGTTGTCGGTGTTGATTTCGAGGCTTAAACAGCTAGGAATAATATATATGTGTACATTGCGCCACTGATTGATGATTTGAAGTTGTTGTCGAACGAAGGCATGTCGGTGTCCGATTCACGTAGCCAATCGTATTTCACACTACTTGCAATGATTTTTTATACCATAAATGACTTTTCAGTAAATGGTAACTTGTTAGGTTATACTACCAAAGAAGCCAAAGTGTGCTCCATTTGTGAAGATGCGACTGTTGATCTTTGGTTGAATAGCTGCAAGAATAATGTGTTCATGAGTCATCAGACCTTACTTCCATTTGACCACCTGTATCGAAAGAAGAAAAAGGCTTTCAGTGAGAGAATCGAGACTCAAGTCACCAACTTGCCGTTAACAAGAAAAAAGGTTTATGAGATGGTTAAAAATGTTAATGTTGTGTATCCAAAGAAGCCGACCCCGTATCGTCTCACATTTGATTGCGACGGCATGACTAAAATTGTGGCGATGGGCATAGTTTGCCCATTCAAGCTACTGTGGTGGTGCATAGTACACAGTTATTGGCCGGTCATTACAAAGTCTCAGCTAACTATGTACATGAAGATGCGGTCAACTATCTTTTTCCAGTACCAAATTCATAAAGCTAGTAGTTGGTGGATGTAGGAGAAGGCGGTTACACTCAGTGTGCCTGAACATTTAGTGATGTTAGGCGAGGTAATCAATTGAAGTTAGAGAACAAGGTTTTTTGTACGTTGGATTTTGTGTTACACATTGATGGCAAACAAATTTTTACTGCATGAACCGTTACCCGAGCAAGCACTATCCAAGGAAAAGGCAAACAACTTGCGAGTTTTGAAGTTTCTTCGGTGCGCCCTAATCTCGTTAACAATGCAACATTGGTTTCCCTGACTTTGAACCTCAAAATGTTGCATGATCTGACTGTTAAACTGCCCCTCTCTATAGATTTCTTTGAGATGCCGAACAACAGAGATGTGTTTCTCTACCCTGCCAAAATGGACCATAAAATTAATGTTTCTGTCACTGATATAACTAACTTGCTCAACATGCACTGGTTGAACGCACCTATTTTGCAAGTTTGGGAAATGAAAGACTTCTTCCCTCACAATTAAGTACATTTAATTTTTAATTTGACATTCCACGTTTAGTATGATGTATTTCAGGTACCTACATTATTTGTGCAAGGAATTCGAGATTCAAAATAACGGGTTTCTTTGTCCATTTCTGGTTGGGGCTATTAATTATGGAGCAACTCAACAGACAAGTTATGAGTACATGCTCCATACGATGGGAGAAATGGTGGATAAAAAGTACATTCTAGCACCGTATTATATGGGGTAAAATCGTTACAACTATTCTTTTGTTGTTATGTCTTGACTTAATTTGAGTTATTTGTGGCTAAATATTCAAATTTACATTCTTATAAAATATTCCAAAATACACTAGATGCTGCTGATGCTATGGCTTAAACGCAATACGGTGTACTTCTTTGACTCTCAGGAGGAAAGCAGGCGCAAAATGCTTATCAGGCCGCAGTTGACAGTGTAAGTAATTATTGGTAACTATTGTATATTATTCTTTTTTTTTTTTTTAGTTTGAGCTTGTTTAACTTATACAAATATGTGTGTGTGTGTTTACTTTAGGGTGCTTAAAATATTGTGGGCGTCAGGGAAAATAGTGAAGAAAAATCTCATGTAGAAAATAATCAATGTATGAACAATATCCTCTAAATGTTATAATGTGATATCTCAAATTTTATGGTCCAAAATTCAAGAGTGGGATAGTCAAGTCAAGGTCAAAACTTAACTATTTGGGTCAAAATTAAAGTTATCAGAGGGTTTAAAGTAAAAGAATTAAAGTTGAAGGAATTATAGGCCAATATTATTTTATTAAGGACCAACTTATAATGAGCAAGAAAGTTAAAGGACCATGAGTGCAATTAACATATAATAAACATGTATTTGCCTTGCATTTGGGAGGAAAAACAGAGGGAGTCGTTGGTTCGGCAGAAAGAAGAGGAAATGGAGTAAAAAAAAAAAGAAGATGAAAATGGGGAAGGAAAAGAAAAGGAAGTGAGGGAGTTGCACCTTGATGGCATTGTTTCGCAATTGAGTTTCGATTTTCTTGTGCAATTTCATAAAGGTAAGTTAAAAAAAAATTATTTTTAGGGTTTATGTATTTTCTATTGGGTGTTAAATTTGTGATTTACTCATATGATTTGAGGTTAAATAATTGATGTTTATGTTAAGAGAATAATTGGTTTTATTTTTATTAGTTTCTATAATATATTATGAGTTGATTTTCATAAATCCTAGATATGAAAAAAATTGGGATTTTTCATATATGGTTTGAGGTGATAAATATTAAAAGAGAAATGTTGCGTTTGTTGACATGGGTTAGATGTAATTGAAAATTCATGAAGTATATGCATGTTATGAGAATTTTGAGTTTAAAGTTAATAAGGTTAATCTAAGGAATTTTTATAAGATGGAGTACTTGGGTTATGATTTAGCCTTTTTACAAGTTTAAATGGCGTGAAGTTATTCTTGGACATGAAAAGAGAATCATACAAGGGTTAGTGTAGAATTATGAAGAATTAGTATATGAAATTATGGGTTAGAAAGAAAATATTAAAGCTGGAATTTTGAAAGAAATGTTCTTTGGGACTTTGAAATGAATTTCATAATATTTTGTTAAATTAAATGAAGCTTTTGGATTAATTGCAAGATGGAAATCTTGGTCTTTAATAGAAAAGGAGAGTATAAGAGGTTAACATGGAATTCTATGAAAGCCAAGCATATATGTACAAGTTTAATAAAAGAATCAAGAGCTAGAATTGGATTTTGGAAAGGATGAAGTTTCTGCCCTCGCAACTTTAGAAGGTCATATAAGTGGAATTTTAACAAGATACAAGTTGAAAAATGATCCTCTATGAATTGTCTATCATTGAAAATCCGAATGACATCATTTGGATACCGGTAGGGGTTTTTATGACCTGTTTTGTGAGGATGGTCAGTTTCTGCCTGAGAACGAGATTTTGGGAAGTAGAAAAATATTTTGGTGTTCCGATCGTGGTTTTCTTGAGCTCAATTTCATTATGATGAACATTTCTAGGAGAATTTCATAAACATACGACAGGATTTTTGATTTTAAAATGACTTTGAATGGGCATTGTCAAACAAGGGGAAAACTTAATGGTCCTTGTTCGAAGAGTGAGCTAAGTCTCGATTCAATAAGTGGTGTTCATGTTTAATGAAAGAATTTAGTTAAATGTAGAAATAAAGAGTAATTATTGAACTTTCTAATTTAGTATATGGTGATAAAATGATTACCTAAACTAGAAATGAATATAACTTCGTGAACAAAGGAGAAGTAAAGGAATTGAGTTACTTGTTGGTAAAGGAATTGAGTTATACATATGAATTATGAAAATAGAAAGGAATTAGATTTTAAGTATAACTTTTATCTAATGTTACAGGAATGATAAAGATCAAAAGGAAATGAAACACGAAAGGATGCTACTTAGCCCTTAGCTCTTCTCTCATTTCTTCCTAAATGAACATTATTATGCTTTGATTTCACGTGAATTTGCAATGTCTATGATGATAATGTATTTCAATGAAATTTCCCGAAGGATGATATTTTTTTAAGAAAAGTTCGTTTTGCATCGTATATGAAATGATTATTCATACTCTTCAGAGAAGAGTTTCTATTTGAAATATGATTTTATGATGCATGAAAACCCCAAATTGGTATCTAATGTCATGAAAAGCCGCCTACAGGCGAAGGGGCCTATGGCTCAAGCTAACCAAATGAACGCCGCCCAGGCGAAGGGGCATATATGCTAGCTATAGCTCAAACTGTTTAATTGTGCCACCTAGAGCGAAAGGGTCATAAGGTACCTATGGCTCAAGTTGACCGTCTACGCGCGTATGACTTGATATCATGATCGTATGATATGTTAGATACTCTTTGGAGAAAGTTGTGATGATCTTGAAATGAAATGACTTTTATGAGGTTTTCAAGTGGATTTTATGATGATTATTAAATGAATGATGTTCACGATGTTCTCTAATAAATTTTATGATATTTATGATGTTTTCTAGTATGCAATGATTCTATTAATGTTGATATTATGCTGGAATAATGTTTCAAATGATGAAAACCAATAAGTGGTTTGTCCATCTTATAGGAGTTTGCAAAAGATGTATTTTCGACCTTTCAAAGCACGTTTATTTATAAAACTCCAATCACTGAGCTAGTTAGCTCATAAGTTTCCTAAATGATTTTCTTTTTAGGTAGCAATTGGAGTTTGGACAATACATCGGGATCGAGCCTGCTATTTCCATAATTGAGCCACCACATAAAAATTCTTATAGGGCTTGATGTTATTATGGTTTATATGCTTTAATATGGTTAACTTACTAGTATGTATTGGGTGATTCGTGTGAATCACACTTTGTTTGGTATATCTCTTCATATATGAATTGTTGCTTGCAACGAATGAGGCGTTAGGGGCTTGATATTGGGTATTATGCCGGTTGGTTTGTTAACAAATTAGAGGAGATGCTGTTGAAATTTTTCTAGAACAAGTAGTATATTCATGAGCATTGACGGTAAATTCTAGCTTCTACTTAGAATTTATCGTCGGCGCACGTCACTCTTATAGTAAGTTAGATGTATTAGCGGTAGGGCGTGTCATACAATAACTATTGAAGTTTCAAATTTTAGTTATTTAATTACTAATATTTATTTTAAACTCGTACGACATTTTAGTGTGCTCAGCAACCCGGATCTGATGAGTGTGGCTACTGTGTGATGAGAAATATGTACAAGATAGTCACCGTATATGCTGGTACCGAAAAATATCTTGATACAATATAAATATTTATCGAATACTAAGAATTATTTAATCATTCATGTATTTATTTTATTAACAAAGTATTATTATATTTCTTTTTCTTTGCTGTAAGCATATGAAACTGGATCATCTATTCAAGTGAATATAGATGAGGTTCAGGATTATGGGTTGAGTACTTTCTCCAAAATTATACATGATTTTTGGTCTTAACTATTGATTGTAGTAAGATTTTTAAAAAGGCGGTGATGATTGGAGGAGTGTATATATAGAGTAATATAATAGTTACTGATTTTTGGAGTACTTTGATTTATATTCAAAGGTTAGTTTTATTTTAATTCAATAGTTTATTTACATTAGCTTATAATGCTAGATTACGTTATTGCTTTTGTAGTAGTATCTGTAGATTCATTTATATTTAGTTGGTGATAATTGCTTTAAAGTGTATGTAAATTGTTAGTGTTTGACACGCCCCACTTCTAGTATCTGTATTATACTAAAAATGTGGCGTGCGCCGACGATAAATTCTTACTAGAAGTTAGAATTCACCGCCTAGGCTTGTTTACTTGTTAAAATTTACTAAAAATTTTAGCAGCATCTCCCCTATTTTATGAATAAACCCCCCTGCGTGATAACAATTTCACCAAACTCATACTCCAGTACAACTCAAAACCCCAAGCAACCACTACAACACACCAAGCCAAATATGTATGTTAACAAAATGAACTCTACATAGATGTATATACAAAAGTATATTAGCCTTAGTCTTTTCTTCTTGATATTCATAAACCTATCAACATATCAAAATGTATTCCACCACATCAAAACACATTTCCTTATTACAATTCTAGTTGATCATGCCAACCTTGTCAAAAGGCTCGTCTCCAGAACGGATTCTAAGTGTTGCTCAAACTTCAGTTAATACCTGGAAGCGAAAACATTGAAAAATATTTTCGTGAGCATTAACGCCCAGTGAGTGGAATATTAAGAAACCTTCATACTTTTAAACAAGACCATCTTTATCATTGTTATTTTCATCTAAGCAAGTCATAAGTAAATCATCTTTATTTATAAATCGTTACAACGATAGAAACATCAAGAATTTCACTTCATTTCAAGATTATCATAGAATTCACCCCAAAAGAGTATCCAACATAACATTATCATGATATCAAGTCATACACGCGTAGATACCAGCTTGGGCCATAGGTACCTTATGACCCCTTCGCCCTAGGCGGCACAATGAACAGCTTGAGCCATAGCTAGCACATAGGCCCCTTCGCCTGGGCTTCGTTCATTTAGTCAACTTCAGCCATATAGGCCCCTTCGCCCGTAGGCGGCACATTCATGATATAGGATACACTTGGGGGAGTTTTCAAATCATTCAACATTTGCATGTCAAATACACTATATCTTTGAAGTTCTTAAACAATACATTAAGTTTATAACTTCTCGAATGCACTGAAAATTCTTAAAGAAAATTCCATAAAAACACTTGTCATAACTTCACGACATCATAGATAAAACTCAAAGCATGGTAAATTTATTTCCAAGGGATAAGAGAAATTCCACTCACTGGCTATATGTGCGATTTAATTTGGTTGGTAAGCTTTTCCAATCTCTTCTGTGTCTCCTGTAACATAGATTGATAATAGAATCAATAATCTATTATCTTATTTCATCCGTCAAACATAATTTAATTTATTTACAATTCTCCTCTCATTTTCCTTTATGTTCTTTGCAACATAATTCACTAACTAAAATTTTCTACATAACTAGAGTTCATAAATATGAAATTTCCATGGAGTAAAATTTTCCATTTCATTAAACTTTCTAAAATTTCCTTATTTTCACATTAAACATATAGTTATCCCTCCTATCTAATCATTCTAGATTTTATTCCATCTTAAAATGATAATAATGTCACCTAATAAAATCTTAAATATCCACTAGAAATAACAACACTACTTTTCTCATTAATCTTTATCCTTTAATAAGATTTTCTACACTTGCTCTTACATATTAAATCATTCATGTAAATACTCTAGTCTTTATTCTACCTTAGAAATTGTATGTCATCACACATTCAAGTCTCAATGCCTACTAAAGTAACAAATAATACTAATTCTTGATCTTTAAACACTAGTTTTTAGTCTTAATTAATTTTCACATTTACTATTAAATTTAAGGCATTCACTTCTTACATTCATTATTAGCTTCACCACTTCCTCAGCTACCATAATACCATTTCATAAAACCATCACACTAACTTATATCAACTTCACTTCATTTCCTCCATATAAAGTTTCAACTATACCAAAATTTCATCTTTACACTACCTACTAAAAATCTCTATAATAGTATCAAGAATCCCATATTTCATAATCAAATAACTATTTGATGCATTTAGAACATATATTAAATAAAATCATAACCTAATATTAAATGTTCCTAAAATTTTCATAAATTCTATTTTCTTAATTTATGTAAGTCCAAAGTCTTAGAGCTAAACACTTACTTACTTGTTCTTTGTATTCCCTTCTCAAGATCCTTCCACCTTTTTTTTTCCACAAAAATTCGGCAGACAACTTGGACGGCTTCTCTTCTCTTTTTCCTTTTCTTTCTTTTGCTTTTGTTTTGCTTTGGCTTTTGTTTTATTTTATACAATATATATATATATATATATATATATATTATATGAATCAATTGGCCCAACTCAGTTTCCCGAGAATTCTGGACCTTTTTCTCTTTTTTTTTTTTTTATAACATAATTCTTGTTTTCACTTTAATCTTAAATTTTGTGTGCACATTAAATTTGGTCCTTATATTTTTAATCGACTTCGTAGAATGGATAATTAAAATAATTGGGATGTCATAACACGAGTTACCACGATAAGAAATAAAATATCAAAAAGACCTTATTAATAGACTTTTGTGGTGGAAAACTATAGTACAAATGTATCACAGACTAATTTACTTTATATATATATATATATATATATATATTAGAAACTACATTGTAATATTAGGAAATCGAACATAAGACGTCTAAAATTCATTAGTCAATTTGCTATAATTTTGTGATAAACCCTCCCTCCCCCACGCAAAAAAAAAATAATAATAATAAATAAATAAATAAAAATTAAAAAATAAAATAAAAAGAAGAAAGGAAAAAACACAAAAGAAAAATGATGACGGTATAAATTTTAGGGTAAATATCATATATTGTCCCAACCTTTGTATTTTGTATCATGTGGGTCTCTAATTTTTTTTCCAATACGCTACTTCCCTAACCTTTCATAAATTTACATATAAGGTCCATATTGATGGATTCTATCGGATGTTTCGTTAAACACCTAATAAAATTACCTTTATGTTCCTATTTATTTAAATTATAATAATTATAAAGATGAACACCCCACACAACCCTCTCCCCACCCCACACCAACATAATGGCTATCAAAAATGGCTGTCAAAATGTTTGTGTAGGGTGAGGAATGATAGCATGTTTTTGTTTTTAATTCTTATATTATTTTTTATTTTTTTAATTTAAACATATAAGGAGATAAAAGTAATTTTACTAAGTATTTGATAGTGTTCTGAGAACCAAATCGGCTGGTTCAACTAGAAAAACCAGGAATCGACTGGAAAATCGATACATTTCACTAATAAAACAGGTCATTTAAGAACCGAATCAGAAATTAAGAAAAAAATCAATTCAACCGAGATAAAAGCTAAGAAAGAGGGGTTTCAACCTAGAAAAAATTAATTTTTTATAAAAAATGTCCAAATTTTATTTTTTTATTATTTAGTTAACATCGTTTCGACCTTGTTTCAACCATGGTTCAACCTATGCTTTCATGGTTCAATGACTAGCCCGGTTTTCTAAACATTCATATTTAACGAAATTTTTGATGGAATCCGTCAATAGAGATTTTACGTGTAAATTGATTTGCGTGCTTGAATTCACTTAAAAATGTAACACGGATGATGAGAAAAGTTGGATGATTGAGATTTATGTAATACAAGTAAGCCTATAGGATGTGTATATACAGTTGGTTTGACCAAATTTAAATTTGAAAAAGTAAGAGAAAATTATAGTATGAAAACAGAGGCTATGAAAGGTTGGTGACCCAATGCGTTAACAAAGAAGTTGGAGACTCACGGAATACAAAATGAAAAAGTTGGGGACGATATGTCTTAAACAAATAGAACTATAGCATTTCCCCCTCAAAGGTTTTCCGTTCATCTCTCTATTTTCTTTTTCGATTGTTTTGCCTAAAATTTCACCAAACCCTAATTATTGTTGCTTCGAGATACAGAGAAATGGCGAAGCAGCCTGTGAGGATGAAGGCAGTGGTGTACGCGTTGTCTCCTTTCCAGCAGAAGGTGATGCCCGGTCTCTGGAAGGATCTGCCGGGCAAGATCAGCCACAAGATCTCTGAGAATTGGATCAGTGCCACCCTCCTCCTAGGTCCTGTAGTCGGCACCTACTCGTGAGTTCAATTTTCTATAATATATTGGATTTTTGCGTACACCGATATATTACTTTCTGTTGTTTGTACTTCAATGGATTTGTTTGCAATTGGGTTACTCGCGTGAGGTTGTGCTGTTTACATAATGGTGTGATTTTGGTTCCTTGGAAGTGGTATTTTGTTTTAATCTGTTACGGGATATTCATGAGTGTTTTACATTTCCAGAATTTTATTGGTTCATTCTGTGGCTTTTTCATCATAGTCTATTGAAGGTTGTGGATTGGAGGGGGGGAAGAAAAGATATCTTTGTTTGTTAGTGCAAATTTTAGCTCTTATGATGTATTAGTAATTGTACAAACGCTATACACAGTCCTTCATGAAGCAGATCAAAATTTATATTATCGAAATGATACAAGTAAATACTTTTAATATCTTCTCAATAATATATATCAAACTTCATAAGCTAGTAGGATTAAACGGGTGGACTGGTTTCAAATTGCTCCATCTGTTATCCTTATAACTGAAACACAGTGTTTTCTGTGGGGAAACTGCAATCATGTCACGTGTAAAATGTATTACGTGTGCTATTAATATGCTTTAATATATGCATGGTCAAGACAGCTGGGCCAGAAAGTAAAAATTCCTGGAATATGTTAGTTCTTAAGGAATGCCCTAGTGCTTTTGGTCTTTCATCCCTGTCATGAGTTTCCTACTACTACGGGAAAGTCTATTTTAAAGTGGAATCTATTAGAAATACATATTTAGCAGTTTGACTGGGGAAACAAATAGAAATGCCTACACGACGCTCTTCCGATCTCTGTGGATTATCATTATAGAGGGTATAAGTATGAACCAGCATAAGAGTTCTTAATTTCAGTGAATTGGTTGCGGACTTTGAAGATCGGGATAAAAAATTTAATATAATTACTAGTCCAGCTCAAGACCAATTTTGAAAGTAAACTATCTCAAAGATATTAAACATGTTTTACCCATTTGCTTTGTCGCGGTCAAACTTTTCAAAACGATGTAACAATTAGCTGACCCATGCTGTGTAACCACTTTGGAATACCCATTGCTTTTGTCTGCTACCCCTATCCTTACTCCTTGGCACATAGAAACTTGAATTCACTACCCCTATGCTTACTCTGGGATCATCTATGCAACGCTGAAAGTAAATAGAAATTTGAATTCACTACACTGTTCATTTTAGCCATTCCCTCCACAATTGTCTACACCATTTAAAGTTTCCAAGTTCAATATCAATATTTTCTCAAGTTCTATGATTTCTGAAATATGATCCGACATTTACATAACTGGCCAGCAGCTTGAAGAATTAAATTTTTTATTTTCTCCTCTACTAGCATTCTATTCGGCATCATATTTAATTTTATCGTTTTTTTTATTTACTTTTCTTGCAACCATTGTCAGCTCATAAACGATTGCTTACGCTATGAATAAATTTTTCTTCTACGTTCCTTTTTGAGCCTTACTAAGTAATGACCATTTGAATTGATATTTTTTGCAAGGGTAGTGAGTAAATGTTTGTTGCTCGTATTTGAAAGCAGGTGTGTAATGAATAAGATCGGAAGAGCACATTTCAGAGTACCAGCATTACCTTTATTAAAGTTATTACAGTTATGGCCAAAGTAAAATGATATGCTAGTCGAATATTATTTGTTTGATTTTTAGGATGGTTCAATTTATAACATCATTCTTGAAAATTCCTCAACTCGTTGCTGCAAAATTAGAGAAACCCTTTTTGTGCCTATTGCTATGCACTCAATCAAACTATCAAAGTAATGTGAATACAATGATTTGTTCACTCTCTCCCTCTCATTTTGTATACAGGTATGTGCAGTGGTACCTGGAAAAGGAGAAGATGGAGCATAGATACTAAAACCACTTTGTACTCAATTAATCTATGGCAAATTCCATTAGTTATGCTATAGGTTTTCACCAACCAATAAGCTGATTTTATTTCTGGCATGTGGTTGCCATTCTTGAATTCTCTCTTTCTCCAGATGCTGCAGACGTTCTTTTGACATCTAATCATGCTAAACTAATGGATGCTTTGAAATATGCGTATAGAAGATCGAATTTATCATTCCATCAACCCCGCTTCATGAGCAAAGACTGGTCATCAGCTACTGCTAAACCAGAATCATGGTTATCAATTTTTACGCCTATGGAGGTTTTAATAGATTTCAATAATATATTTGATTTCTATGCTGTTCAGTCTTCAAAACCAGCTTATCTTTAGTTCATTATTTAGATTAGATAGGGGTGGTTATATTGACACTATTTTATTCGAGATAATAAATGTCTTCAATCTTTAATGAGAACATTTTTATTGGCATTTTATTTTTGAAATTATCACATATTGTTGATGTGAGTATACTTACAGAGAAGGGGGTTGCACAATTGATTTAGCTTTCTGCAAACACGAAATGGTGAATTTTTTTTTTCTTATCCAATGTTCTAGGAGACTCACTTATGCCTAATTTGAAACTCAGTGTAATTGTTGCTTCAAAAATGATTAGTTTCTGGTGCATTCTAACTCTATTTAGACTGTGGACTATAGTCATTTCCTTATTGGACGTTGAATAAATAAACTATGAATGTTACCTTATGTTTATGCATTCCTTCTTACTTCTCAATGTAACGGTATAAATTGCTCACACAGTCTCATATTATTATTATTATTCCCCATAAAGATCATTCACATTGTTAGTGTTAAAGTAGATTATTAATATTATTATTATTAGTGTTAAAGTAGTTGCTAAAAACATTTAATTTAACAAGTTAGTTTTATTGTTAAAGTTAAGAGTTAATTATCTGAAATGTCATTGTATTTTTAAAAAGTTATCTCAAATGCTATTGTATTTTAAAATTTACTTGAAATTTTACTATAATTTAAGAAAGTTATCTCAAAAGTCATTGTACTTTAAAACTCACTCAATACGACACTGAACTTGTGAAAAGTATTATCTCGTTTGCCACCTTCATTAAAAAATATAACTGACATGATGAGATGGCTAATAGAATTTATCATGCGGCATCGTGATTGTTATTATTTTAATCGAGTGTTGACCAAGTGGCAAATAAAATAACATTTTTACAAGTTTAGTGGTATATGAGGAAAGTTTTATAAAACTTTATAAAGTTTTAGTGCTATTGTACTTTATAAAGCTTACCTCATATGCAACTAAACTGGTGAAAATATTTTCTCATTTGCCACTCCATAAATACTCAGTTAAAAAAATAACGGAAAAGATGCCACGTGGTAAATTTTGTTAGTCATGCATGTCATCAAGTCCGTTACATTTTTAACGGGAGTGGGAAATGAGAAAACACTTTCATAAGTTCAGTGGCATATCATATGAGTTTTAAAGTACAATGGCATTTGAGATAACTTTTTGGAAGTACAGTAACATTTCAAGTAAGTTTTAAAATATAATAGTATTTGAGTTAACTTTTTTAAAGTACAGTGGCATTTCAAGTAATTAACTCTTATAGTTAACAACAAACTTAACAACTTTATGGTATTATTTCTTCTTTTTTATTTTAATTAAATTTAACACTTTTATTTAAAATGATCAATATGATATAAATTAATAATTAAATTTAACTTATTTAAGTATTATTTAATAATCACTAAAAACTTTAATTTTTACTTATTTAAATAATTAAATCTAAGAATACAAATGTAGATTCTGTAAGCCTACATTGGAGGGCATAGAAAAGTAAAAATTGGCAATTCAACGGATGATTCTCAATCTCTACGTGCCATGTCTGCAATCCCTACAGGCTACGGTAAAAGCAATACAGGTATTGTACCATTGTGGTCAAGTCAAAATTAATAACATTTTGTGGGCTCCACGACTGGCCCCGCCCATTTACAATCAACCATTTTCCCAAGCCTAAAAAGTAGTGAATTGCGCAAAAAAGTAGTCACCTTTCAAATTTCAAAAAGGGCGCTTTCCCTTCCCATTCCTCACTTCATTCATTTCTCTGTACCCCCACCGGAACACCAAATTACTACCAGTAAGTGAATGAATACTTATTAAAGCTCTTTTTTGTGATGATATTCAAGATTTCTACAAGTTTCATTTGGTAAAGTTATCAAATATACTATGAATTCTTGCTTAAGTACCAAGATCCCTGTTACGGTTTTAAGAATCTAGTACTTGCTTATAATCAGTACTGCTGATATATTCTTTGTGATTCTGTGTGTTGTGAAGTTTTGCATTTGGTAATCAATGGCGGACGAAATCAGTGCCACAAGTTACGAAGATGTTCGCTACCAGAGGCTTTTAGACAACAAGAAACGATTGGAGGTAGTTTACTCTTGTTTCTAATATGCTTTTCTACCAATGTCTGTCAAGAAATTCTGCAGTTAAGAGTTTAAAAATTTATCTGTTTGATTTCTGTGAAGGATCTGGGGATCTTGAAGCTGTCTAAAAGTCTGTCTGATCTCAAAAGAACTGAGAAGAAATCGCAGGTAACAGATTGAGCTTTTGCTGCCTTGTTCATGTCCAAAAGTGCATCCTTAATCTTTCTTCTGTCTCTGTATATAGCCTAGGCATGTTAGAGAGAAACCAGGTACTCCGTCTATGTCGGAACCAAGACGCTCGACTCGTGCACGCAATCCAGTTAAATCATACTCTGATCATGTGAGTCTTTATGTCTGCCCTTTTTTATTTGCACTTAAATAAATCCAAATTACTTAGAGAAGTTCTTGGAACAACTTCAATTGGAAAAGCTTTAATCTCAATTGCTACTATGGTTAAACTTCCAATTGAATCTTCATTGGTTGTGTAATGAGAAAAATTAAGAAAATCTTGAGCTTATTCTGGTTGCAATTGTCTGCTGTGGTTTTCTTGATGAGCTAGGTTGCATGGAAACGGAAACTGGACACGAAACGGGACACGACACGAAATGGGAAAATATTATTTTTAGAAAATATATGGCACAAAACGTTGTGGAAACGTTATATAAATAGTTATTAATTTAATTTTTATGATAATTTTCATATTTAACTTCAAAATACTAAATATTAATTAAATAATTGAAATAATGAATTCAACTCAATCTATCTAAAATTTTAACATAAAATCATGTTTATCTTAAAACAACTCATAATTCACAAATAAATAACAAAAGGAAATCTTTACTTTTTCTTTGGTTTAGTTGCAATTACAAGATCACAAATTGAATTTATAAGTTTATATAAAGTTAGATTTAAAGTAATTTCTACTTAAAACTCATAAATATTTAAGTTAATTATAAATTAATTTTTAGTTAAATATAATTAAGATTTTATCATTGTTAAGGCGTCGTAAATTTTAAGCAAGAGTTTCCTACAAGTTTCTTTAGAGTTTCCATGGAGTTTCCAAAATTTTTAAAACACATTTTCGACACAAAACGCTTGTCTTTTAGGAGTTTCTGTGCTTCATAATTGATGAGAAAGAACTCATTTGTTTCACTTATTCTCCCCTTTTGTGGGAACAAAGTAGTTTTGTTAAATTCCAAAAATTCGAAAACAAAATACGCTTTGTTAATATCCATTTTCGTGATGAATATTGTCATGGTCACAGGTTGAGATCGATCATCTTCCAGTGCGCAAGAGAACCAAGTTTCATTCTTCGTGGGCAACGTAAATGTCATAGGCCAGGATTTCAATTTTCAATAACAATATAACTTTAGTTGTTCCAGTTATCGTTAACTATTTGGACTTGCAGCTATCTTGCTAGGCCAGTAGAAGAAGTTAGAATTGCTACATATGAAGAAAAAACTCGAGCTTTGAAGTGCGCAGAGAAGCGCCAAAGCTATATAGATTCTGGAAATCCATCGTTTGTCAAATCAATGGTTCGATCTCATGTTTATAGTTGTTTCTGGTTGGTAAGTTAACTTCACACTTCTTGTAGATGGAAAAATTAACTTAGAAATCAAAAGCGTGTACGGTGTAGCCCATTTACCAGTTTTGGTACATGAATAGGGGCTTCCGACTAAATTTTGTACGGACCATCTGCCCAAAACCACGGTAGATATGATACTAGAGGATGAAGAAGGTTCAGAATATGATGCTGTTTATATTAGCAAGAGAACTGGGCTCAGTGGTGGATGGAGAGCATTTGCCCTGGATCATAAACTAGATGATGGTGATGCTTTAGTATTTGAACTGATCGAACCCACAAGATTTAAGGTTGGTTTCTGTTCAAGATCAAATGGGTCGAGAATCGATCTTTGTGTTCAGTATCTGTACTATAAAAATGTTTGGTGTCAATGAAGTTTTGTTTTCCTACAGGTTTACATAGTAAGAGCACATGATTGTATAAATCAAGATGATGAAATACCAACTGAAGCTGGAAGTGATGCTGAGGATACAACACCAAAGAAGGTCGGGAAGCGCGGAAAGAAGAGTGATAAGAGTCTAACGAAAGATTCAACGGATTCGGATAAAGAGAAATCTTCATCGGGTCCTGCCCTGAGACGAAGTTCGCGGTGAAAGTAAGTGAATATATATGAATGGAAGAAGTAAAAATCTGAGTGAGGTTGAGCTCTTAGTAACGGTAGTGGTGAAAATGGTGTGATCAGAAATTTTACTGAGAGGAATCAGAGCATGAACTCAATTGTTTTGTCATCATTTGAAACAGATTTCTCTACAACTTCCAAAGTTCATTGTTAAGACACGTTCATTTGACATAGGCTAAAGGAAGACCAAAATTTTCGAGAAAATAACTGTGATTTTAACAAATGCTATTCTCATATTGTACACTAATGTTGCTACCAAACAGCTAATAAAACAAACTAAACAAGATGACTGTACAATGTCAATTTCCCACTAATGGAAGACCCAAAAATGAGTTGCACTATCGTACCTGAACGATATACAATGTTTAACATTTGTATAATCACTCTCCTAAATCTCTAGATGATAATGTAAGACGCATTAGAAACAAAAGTCGAGAGAGTAAGCAAATTTTCAGGGCGTGATGAAGAAGATAAACTGGGAAAAAAGGGAAGAACTTGAGGAAAAGAATGGAAGCGTTAAACTCTTCAAGCAACCAATCATTATAAGCTACCATTACTTGCCTATATTTATGTAAAAATGGAAAAGAAAATAGAAAAGCAAACAATGGCAGAAAGAATAACAAAGATAAGTCCTCTTAAGAGTTCTGTCCAAACACGGGTCTGAGTAAAATTTCCGTGTATTCCGACAAAATAGTGACAATCAGTTATACAGCAATTTTATTTTGCCTATACACATGTATGTTATTATGTATGTGGGCATGTGTGTCAAATATCTAAACTACAAGTATTCCACACTTGTAGTCTAGATGTGTGTCATGTATTTCGCGCATACATAATAACATGTATGTGTGGTTAAAATAAAATTCTTCATCAGCAGCAATTACTACAAAGAAAATAATAAATTTCATCAAACTGGTTCCGTCCAAACCATGAGCAAGAATCACCATATTTGCAACCTAAATTATTATACATAAGCTAAAACGAACATGTTTCCAAGCAAAAAGACTGTCGATGACATAGATTCAACTTGAACAAATGTTTCATACAACATCAACATTCTCAGATGCTCATACAATACAATTTTGAAAGGAATTACACTACAGAAAAGTGGTCTTGGAAATTAAGGTAAATTCCTCGATTACGCCGGTAGGATCATTATTCAAGGAATTTAATTGAGACAAAAAAAATAAAAGACGAAGACGAATTTAACAGATTGTCAAAACTTTCCACTATATGATTAAAGTCGCTACAACTATACAAAATTTTCACTCATCAAAACTCATCCCCTACATATTATAAGAAAAATATATTAAGTTTTATCGCATATACTAATTTCTACTCTTTGCCTAACCTACGAAGAATTAAAGAAACATCAAGACGCTAAGATACTATTTTTCTTTACAAGACTCCCTGACCCGACTCAAGTGGTACCCCAAGTTTTACCACACCTAATTTTCTACCCTTTGAACAAACCACAAAGAATTACAAAAAAACTCTCAAGGTGCTAGACTAACTAATTTTTTCTCTCAACTTACTTATACAACTTGTGTATAAAAGAAGAAGAAAACATCTCTATTTATTGGCTTCGTTTCATTGGAAGACAAGACAATCCTTCTATGATTTGGATTCTTTTTCCTCATTGGATTCTTTTTCTTTCCCTTTCCTTTTCCTTTTCAACTTTGGATTATTTTTGGCAATAAACCCAACAATCTCCACCTTGTCAAAATAAGCCAAAATCTTAATCTTCTCCAGTCTTGTACACAATACTTGAGAAATTACCAGGCAAGCCTTTGACACACTTTGACAAACCTATACTCCACCACATGAGTATATATAACCACTTAGAATTAACAACAATTCTAAGCATTTCATCGGCTCAATGTCGAAATAAACCTGCTGAAATTTGTGGTGGTTGTCTCTCGTTGGCTTTCCAGAGAACTACAAACACATCCTTTACAAACACACACTCTGTATCACGCCAACCAATGCATGTGTGTAAATACAACCGCTAAAAGTAACACACATCCTTTACCATGGCACCTAGCGACAAGCCATGGGGATGTACTCAAATACTTCATAGCACATCTCCACCGCCCTCACACCAAGAGAGTCGGATTGTCCAAATCTGAACAGTAGCCGAACCTGCTCCACCTGGACAATGTTTTCTCACGTGATCAGCTAGTCTACAACTCCAACAAGTTGCAACAACCACCAATCCCCAGACGATTTTATTGAGAATTTTTGTATCTACACCAACTCGCAAAGAACTAAACAATTTTTCCAGGTGCAACAAATTTGAAAAACCCCTTGCCAGATCCACCTCTCCAAATTGACGCCATAATTCCTTCACAGCAAATATTTTATAAATATTTACAAGAACATTTCTGATTAGATGGAGACACATTCGGGTTCTAGTCTTCAAATATAAATCTTCCTAATAACTATCGCTCATACTGGTTCCAGCAACTTTGTTAGAACAAGGAGAAGGTTTTCCTTTGAAAGCTTTAAATTGCCCAATCAAAATCAAGAAATTCCAGACTTGTTCTAACCACAAGTCAAACTTGATTCTCACCACTTTGTACTTTGCCATATCTTTCCTCTGATCCACCTCGAACAAAACCTGACGCCCTGATACTACTGTTAGGAATTAATGTAAATTCCACGATTACGCCAGTAGGATCATTGTTCAAGGAATTTAATTGAGATAAGGAAAAATAAAAGAACGAAGAACAATTTACCGGATTGTCAAAGCTTTCCACTGTATAATTAAAGTCGCTACAACTATACAGAATTTTCACTCACTAAAACTCATCCCCCAAATATTATAAGAAAAATATACCAAACTTTATCGCATCTACTAATTTCTACCATGTGCCTAACCTGCGAAGAATTAAAGAAATAACAAAACGCTAGGCTACTATTTTTCTTCACAAGACTCTCTGACCCGACTCAAGTGGCACCCCAAGTTTTACCACACCTAATTTTCTACCCTTTGAACAAACCACAAAGAATTACGAGAAAACTCTCAAGGTGCTAGACTCACTAATTTTTTCTCTCAACTCACTTGTACCACTTGTGTATAAAAGAAGAAGAAAACATCTCTATTTATAAGCTTCGTTTCATTAGAAGACATGACAATCCTTCTATGATTTGAATTCCTTTTCCTCCTAAGATTCTTCTTCTTTCCCTTTCCTTTTTCTTTTCAACTTTTGATTATTTTCGATAACAAACCCAACAAGTGGTTCCATGACAAATCAAGAAAGTCCAAAGACTTTAGTTGTCCAATCCTTTCTGGAAGGAATCCCGATAGGTTATTCCTTGAAAGGTTCAATCCAAGACGAGTTACAAGACTTGTAATTTCAGTAGGAATATCACCTATTAAATTGTTTGAAAGATCAATGAATTTCACCAGAACAATAATATTTTTATATTCAAGCTCAACTCCTTTCCACGTTATAATTGCACTCACAAGGATTCCATCAACATCAGATGTATATCCATCTGGATTAATATCCACTATCTTAGTCAAACTAGTGAGATTGTTTAGACATTTTGAAATATCACCAGAGATATTGTTTAAAGACAAATCCAACACGTGTAGTGAATGAAGTTGGTACAGGCTTGAGGGAATGATGCCGGTGAACTGATTGGATTCGAGACTTAGAATGGCCAACTCTCTCCAAGCGTCTCCCATCCATGTCGGTATTTCACCAGACAAGTTATTTTCTGAAAGATCAACAAACAGCAAGTCCGTACTATTCCTCAATGATTTTGGAATTTCTCCAACGAAACTGTTGTTTCTTAGATCCAAGGACAATCCAATATCCAGTGAAGGGATCTTTCCAGAGAAATTGTTATAGGCCAAGCTAAGAAATTCAGGCTTAAGAATGGTTTCCAAACATTCAGGAAGTTCTCCCCAAAACTGGTTATGTGAGAGGTCAAGAGACACCAAGCAAATGGCCTGTGCATTAATGCACAGGTTGGTGACTGGCCCAGAAAGTTTGTTTCTCGACAAAAACAAACTAGAAACACAACGAGGCAAAATTGGTAATGAACCATTAAATTGATTAAAACTCAGATCTATGTCCACAAAAGATTGTAACAGAGATGAAAAATCAGGAAGCAAACCTTGCAAATTGTTGTGTGATGCATCTAAGCTTCGTAATTTTGGAGTTTGCTCCCAAAACCACTCCGGTATGTTGCCTTCAATGCCAGCATTAGGTATGTGAAGTTTACGTAATTTCGTTTGTGTTCTAAGCCAGGTGGGAAAATGTGATCCCATCTTGCAATCATCATCTAAAAGTGCATGTATCAGTTTAAATGGAGGTTTCCATCCTAAACTGAAATTAAATGAGATACGGGCATTGGAGTACAAACGCAGTACTTGTAATTGGGAATGATTAAAGAAATGGGATTCAGTGATTATGCCTTCCAAGTGGTTTGAATTAAGATCCAGATTTTTGAGTTTGTAAAGGCTTCCAATGCTTTCAGGAACACTACCATTGAACATATTGTTACAAAAATGTAATTCATTCAGGGAGGAAGATAATGCAACATCAGACAAAGTTCCAGTCAGCTTGTTCTTTGCCAAGTCTAAATGCGATAAACTACTCAAATTCCCTAAGGATATTACAAGCCCCCCTTCTAATTGATTTGAACTGAGAGAGATAAAAAAGGGACACAAGGGAATTTCCAATAGAATCAGGTATGGGAGCTTGCAAGTTATTATGAGAGAGGTCAAGAGACTCTAACTTCGAAAGGTTGCCGAGCTGATGGGGGATCGGCCCACTAAAGTTGGAATGGGAAAGAACAAGATGTTGCAATCTCTTTAGGAAGCCTATGAACTGCGGGATTCCACTACTGGTTGAAGTCATTCCCACTGAGGTCTACATTAACCAAATGTTGTAATTCAAGCAACGAAGGACTAATCTTACCTCTTATACCAAACATGTCATTAAGATCCATCTCAATTACATGATTGGTCTTATTATGACAGAGGATACCTTTCCATTTGCAGCAATCCTTCGTACCTTCTTTGCTTCCCCAAGAAGAGAGTAGGCCATATATATTCATCGATTAGTTCAACTTTGAACTTGAGAAGAGCTTCTTTCTCCTTTTCTAAGCACCTGATCACGCCATTGCCTTTTCTGCTGGCAGAGTGCACAAAAGTAGCTCTCAAACTCACTACAACTACAACGAAGACTAAAACTTGCAGATGTTGAAGAGAAGCAACTATCATTTTGTCAAACAATTGTAATTTCTGAAGAACCAATATAATTCAGCAGAGCTTGTAGTTATAGCGAGTAATAATTCCTAACTTTCCAAAACATTGTCCCTACATTAATAATGCCAATGGGAAACACAACAACACCAAGATGAGTAGAATCAATTGGTTCCTCTAAAGTCAATCATATTGCTGACTTCAGAAAAAAAAAGGGTAATGACTCGTCAAGATTTGTTTTTATTTTTCGAAAATATTCTTCAAATATTAATATGACTAAGCAACTAACAGGTTAAATTTCGTGTACCAGGCTCAATGTATCTTCAAGCTTTTTTTGTTGAAGTTTCCTTCTAATCTGGATAGATATTTCTTCTATAATTAGTAAGGTAAATAAATTGGCGTGAAAAAAAAAAATCACATTGTTAACTCATTGAGTTATAATTGACAACGTTCAATAATCCAAAAATGTTTAAACTTTTTACCCCCAAAAAAAAAAAAAAAACAAAACAAAAAGAAACAGAAGAAGGCTTGACTTCATAATCACCTTTATTATTGTTATTTCATTATTATTTTTTTCTTTTTGAGAGAAAGGATTCTTGAAAATTCACAGTTGAAGCCAACCGGACACTAGTCCGGTCCAGAAAAAGCGAGAACACAATTTTATTATAAAATAAGTGGAAATTTCCCCTTGAATGAAGCCATGGAAAACACGGCATGGAATGATGAGTGAACCAAACCACACGTTGATGGAATGGGCTGAAGCAAAATGATAATGAGTGAACAAACCACACGTTGATGGAAGACTTGACTCGGGGCTTGTTCTCAAGATCATGTTTTTCGGATTAAATACATGAATCGTCACTAAACAACATTAATGGTTATTACTTACTAGACTATACAAGGTTTCTTATCACCAAAAATGATCATAAACCTATTTTTTTCACATGAAATCATTATTAATTTCATGTAGTTTTATTTGTGGGCCTTAACACTATGTTAGAACGGATGTGAAGACATCTTCAGACTCCAGAACATGACTATCTCATCACTCATTCAACTTCAAATTGAGTTACCCATCTATCACTTCGTCTTCTCCCTTCGGCGGAAATGCCCGTGTCTAACAGAAATCCTATGTGGTATCCAATCACCCTTGAATTGTTAAATTTTGCCAAATCAGAAAATAAGTCATGCTTACTCATCAACCCCCGGGCCACCCGGTTGATGACAATGATTGATATAAAATTAACTACTCGGATTTTTTGCAACGAAAGCAAAAAACAAAGACTTGACTTCATCAACTTCCTTTTTGGAAGAGCATTTTTGAAAAATTGAGAACCAAAGCCTGGTAGGTGTGAAGGAGCTTGATCAAGTTTGTTAGCTGGACTGGGGGTAATGGCAGGGATCTAAAGATTGTATTTGGGTTTTATGAATTTTTACGGTTAGCAGTATTTATTTGTAGCAGTGTTTACTGTTGAATGCTTGTATTTAGTGATGATGAGTGTTCCACTAATCTTGCTCTTACCAATATATTGAAAATTTGAAAAGTGTACCAAAATTGATTAGTGTAACAAATTTTTTTATTTTTTTGTCTAGGCATTTACATTAGTAGAGAAATCTACTTTCTTCACCCTGCTTTCTTGATGAATATGGTCACTGTTTAAGATCGACCATCTTCCATTGCACAAGAGAACCAAGTTGAAGTATACCAATGTCGGAACCAGGCGTCAGTAGAAGGGTGAGTCATATAGTACACACGGCTAAACATTTTATATATATATATATATATATATATAAGAAGGGAAAAAAATTCCAATTCATGGGCCTGGTGCCCCCTCCTCCGCCACTGAAGTGGGCGGGGAAGCGCCAAAGCTATATCATGGAAATCCTTCTCTTTTTTTTCCCCTTTTTTTTTCCTCGGAAATGAAATGGAAATCCATCTTTCATCAAATCAGTGGTGTTGTAAATTTTTCACTTTGCAAGACTTCAAAATACAAGAAATTAATTTCAAGTGTACAAAGAAATTGAAGAATAATGAAGAAAACATAAAAATTGAATCTGAGTCTTCAATGGTGAGCCTGTGGTTCGGTACTGTACACACAACTAAACCCTTTATATATAATTTTTTTTTTTAACAAAGGGAAAAAATTCGGAGAAGCACCAAAGCCATATATTATGGAAATTCATCTTTCGTCAAATAAGTGGTGCCGTAAATTTTACACCTTGCAAGAATTCAAAATACAAGAAATTAATTTCAAGTGCACAAAGAAATTGAAGAATCATGAAGAAAACATAAAAATTGAATCTGAGTCTTCAATGGTGAGCGGTGGTGGTTCGCCAACCGAAGACACCCCTTGAATTGGACCACAAACAGCCGCAAACTCCTGGTCCCAAATACTTCGATTTCGACGTTTGCACACAAGAAAACAGTGGCTGAAGCTTTCTTCAAAAGAATGCAAAAGGCAGAGAGGCTCGGTGGTGATATAAAATAGACAAGAACCCGCCTCTATAGGAAAATCAAGAATTATAAAATAAGGAATGTGAATCACTCACCCAATCATCTACCAAGGCAGTCAATAATATAGCTACAACAGTCTGCCTACGAAAAGAAAAAAATCGTGTATCCCAATTTACCAAATAAAAAGAGTAAAGGGTCGTTTGGTGTCACTTACTCGAGTAACACAAAAGTTACTCCAAGAATATCATTCCTTCAAAAAAGAATAAGTGTACTATAATTAGTCCGTTATTGTTTCCAGTGACTCATTTGGGGCAACATATTTAGCACTTAACAATTCCATACATGGGCTTTCGCCTATGGTTCAATCTCATGTTTATGGTTGCTTCTCGTTGGTAAGTTTACCACACTCTTTTTATAGAGGGAAAAGTTAACCTAAAAATCAAGAGCACGTAGCTTATTTACTTGTTTTGATACATAAACAGGGGTTTCCGACTAAATTTTGTGCAGACCATCTGCCCAAAACCACTAAGAGTTGAGCTTCTAGTAATGGTATGGCGAAAATGGTGTTATAAGAAATTTTACTGAGAGGGAACAAAGCATGAACTCAATTGTTTTGTCATCCTTTGGAACAGGTTTCACCACAACTACCAAAAAATCATTCCAAGACATGTTCATATGGAATAGGCTAAAGGCAGACTGAAATTTTCAAGAAAATAACTGTGATTTCAACCAATGCTATCACATTACACATATATGCACTGATGTTGCTACTAAACAGCTAATAATACATTCTAAACAAAATGACTGTACAGAAATATGTCAATTTCCCACTAATGGAAGACCCAAAGATGAGCTGCATTAGTTAGTATCATCACCTCGGTGTGATAGTGGGAATAACTTCACTCAGAAGATCACTGCCTGAGATATCTTGTGAAAGGTACGGATGTTTGAGTGTAGAAGATGAAGATGGAGGAGTGACATCCTTTCCGGGATCAGTGACTATAGATTCGGATATCCTGGTATCAGACTCGGGCATCATAAGCCATATGTTTTCAAGTTCTCTAACTACTTCTGACATTGAAGGTCGAGACTCAGTCTCATCTTGGCAGCACTTAAGAGCCAGATTTACAAACTTCTCCACACATTCAGAGGGATAAGATCCCATCCCGGCATCGATCAGAGAGAATATTGTACCTGAACGATACGCAATGTTGACCTGGCACAGATATAAAAAACACCAATATAATTCCATGGCATCACAACATTCAGTTTCTGGTTTCCCAAGCACAGTTTTTGAAACATTGATGTGAACGACGAGAAGAGAATAGATCTATAAGATAAGGCAATTGACAAATTTATCCAAGCAGTGCTCTCTCTTCTACTATGACATAAACTATGAGAAAAACGGAAGCAACGATAGATTACCTCTCGAACAATGTTTTTCCCATGTGAAATGGGGTGCATTGCGGTCAACAGTTCGAGAAAAACAACACCAAGGCTGTAAACATCACTTTTGTCTGTCAGCTTATGAGTTAGAAAATACTCTGGATCAAGATATCCCTGCATTGGTCATGCAAGCACATGATTAAGTGACGAGTAATTTATTTTGGTTGTTTCAACATTGAAATTTGAAAAAAGTACAATAAATATAAATAATAAGAAACAATAATAACTTGATGCTTATGTAAATAACAATACCGGAGTCCCCTTTACGACCGTTGATACGTGAGAAGGCACGCCTCCTTCAAGCTCAGGAACTGGAGCTAGCCGTGATAGTCCAAAATCAGCAACCTTTGCAGTAAACTTAACGTCGAGTAATATGTTTGTTGCCTTGATATCCCGATGAAATATTGGAGGATTTGCTTCTGTATGAAGGTAAAGAATCTCTTCCGATCTCCCAGTGCAACTCTTACTCTCATAGCAAAAGACAAAGGCGTTTTAGTCTTTCCTGCAAATCTCAAAACATTAAAATCTCATTAAAACAGCAAAACTTTTCTGCTACTTCGCCAATTTTGGAAAGGCTAGAACACTTAAAAACTTCTCAAGGACTTGAATTAGATATGACAACATTTTTGGAATCAAAATGTAATTCTAAAATGAAATGTTGTGTTGAATTATACGGAGAACTTTGGGGATTAAACTTTAAACAAGGACGGACAAGGAAAGAGAGGGAGAAGGTGGGGTTGGGGGTGCAGAGATTTATATGGGTCAGAGGAAAAAGATTATAGAGTGCCCATCTAACAGCATTGTACTTTCTATGAGCTCTGTAATTGTTGGCCATCTATTATTGTTGCTTAATGTTATCGACTATTGTTCATTTGTAATATAAATATTAAATCCAAAGCCGTAAAATTTGTAAAGTTTTTTAACATTGAACTGCCACTGTAATCATATTTAGTGCCTTGAGTTTTTCAACTATTATAAATATTGGCATGTCATCTGCTACGCCCTTTTTTTTTCTTTTTTTTTTTTTTTTTTTTGGGGGGGGGGGGGGGGGTGGGGGGGTTTGTTCCTGTGCGTTTTGTGGAGAGAGAGACAAAAACTAAAAGACCCATTTGTTTATTGAGAAGAAGTGATTCCGATTCATTCAGCAAAACCTTGCACGCTTTACGTCAACGTCTCCCAAAGTCAGCTCAGCTCCCGCGCGCCTACACAATCCCGAAATTGTCCTTTAGACATGTACAATCATATCATAACCGTTGGAAAAATATAACGTCACCTTAATTCATTAATTAACATAACATTTAACAAAAATACTTCTCATTTGTAAGCTAGAACGCAGTGAAAAACACAACTTTAATGGGTCAGATTTAAAAAAAAAAACACTCTGGTTTCATTTCATCACCAATAAATCTCCCCCCCCCCAACACCCCCCCGGGGGCAAAAAAAGGGAAAAAATAAACATATAAAACCTCTCTCTCTCTCTCTCTCTATCTTTTTCCCTTCTTTTCTTCCCTTTTTCTGTGGTTTTTCCAGATTCGAGAAAATAACAAATATACATATATATATATATATATAGCGCTGAATACGAGCATAGATCCTCTCCCTAGTCCCTTCCCTTTGATCACGTGCTGGCATTATCTTATTTCATTTTATTTTATAACCACCATTATTATTATAATGACAAGATTAATTAACAGGTGCCCAGTACATTTTGCCAAAGCTTTAATAGACCACTCCGCCTTCTACTGATCGAACATCTTTTACAGGTTCTTCGACAGCGAAACCAAACAACAGCTCAGAGCAAATGAAAACTCAATCCCGATGGGGAGATTGAGATCAGGTGCCAGAACTGTACACAACCCTTTTAAAAACGTTCGTATATGTTTCACAGATGGACGATACATTCCACCTACACAACGCAGCCATCAACATTAGATTTCCTAAAACGCGATTCCTCTATGTAGTTGAAATCTGGAGCAGACAATTCTCTCGCAGTAGAATGTATGAACTTAGATTTCATAAACCAACCTAGTACAGTGTGACCAACATAGATTTACATTACTAGACCATTTTTTGTTCATAT
The DNA here is from genome assembly GCA_963692815.1 of Nyctanthes arbor-tristis. NCBI lineage: Eukaryota > Viridiplantae > Streptophyta > Magnoliopsida > Lamiales > Oleaceae > Nyctanthes > Nyctanthes arbor-tristis. Next base: position 36,095 of record CAVNYN010232033.1, read on the forward strand.
CAGTTCGAAACTCAACTTGAATCGTACGCCTTACATGACAATCATTTCTTTGCATAAATTAATCTAGTAGATATAAGTTGTGACACAACGGTCTCATGTAACCTGTGTCTCTCGAGTCTAAAGCAAAGTTTTCTCAACCCAAGCTCACACCCAGAACATCTCGTTGCTTCCAGTTAAGTTTTGCTATGTCATAATTATTTCATATTTTGGTTCTTACTTCCTCGAATTACGCAATACTGTTAAATCTTATGGTGTTAATAATTCAATCCTAACCCAATGTCTAGGGTACCCATACTCTTTATCATAGTTAACAAACTCAGGCATTCGTTATTCAAATTCTACTCCTAAACAACAAAAGCAATATTCAAGAAAGTTCACCAATGACAGTAGTCTAGCTTCAGTTTTTGTGATCAAACCCAAGAGGCCGTCTTCAATTGATACCAACTTCATGATCAAAGACCACAGTCCACCATCCCCCATCAATGAATAGTTGAAAGCAAATTCTTTTACAGTTCAGAACAAAGATCAAGACCAAAAATTGTGTAATCGCAGAATTTGAATTCATCTTTTGAGATGCAAGCACGAACCACAAATTAACTTATTTATAGCATTCTCGCTCAGACGTACTTTGAAATCAATCATGTATTTAAGAAGCAGAAAATTTACTCTTCTACTCAATCAGGTAGCTTTTGTCGGCCGCAAAGATTAGAGCATTTTGTTTCATAACAGCCATATGTAAAAGCCAATAACTTTTGAAAGATAGGATGTACGCAAATTGGTGTTTGATACATATACCACCAGAGTATTACCAATAAGTTTGTTTCAACTTAGTTCACTGAAGGATTTCAGTGCCAATGGCATAATTTGGAGAAGTCATGATTGTCCAATTCAATTTAAACAGCAGCAAGTGAATGGTTAACGGATAATGGTTTTAAGTATAAAACGCCCCACCATCAATTCGTTTCAGAACGTAGACAGATTGGAACAGGTATTTTTGACCCCTTCACCGATTCGGTTCAGATGGTAGACAGATGGGAACGGATATTTTTGACCCCTTCATCGATTCATTTCAGATGGGAAGAGATATTTTTGACCCTGGGAATAACAATTAGAAGATCTGTGCTTTTTAGCTGTGATTTAAGACAGCTACGTGAACATTGGTACTAAGATATTTTGAACCTGGGAATAACAATTAGAGGATCTGTAGTTTTTAACTGATTTAAGACAGCCACCTGAACATAGTACTATTGAAGTTCAACCGGATACCCATCAATTATTGGCTAGTTAGTTAAATCACCTAGGGATTAGCTCGTCACCAACTTCTCATACCAACTTTAATGAATTTTACCCCAACTTTTCCTACTGTTATAATTTTCTGAAATATTTCAATTCTTTAAGAGTTTGTGTTGCGCCAGTACATTAAATTGTGTTTACTTATATCGTGACCACATTTGGATTATCCACGAAACAAGAAATTAAGACTACATGGAAATTTTCTTAGCTTAAGGGGGGAAATGTTTGTAAAGAAAATTTACAAATTTAACTTACAAACTGAAAAGGTAAAACCTCACCTTGGAGTTACTAGTGGCCTTAAACAAGCTGTTGAATAAATGGTAAGATAATGTTCACGAAGATGTGAGGAGCTTACCAAATAATGAGAACCAAATAATGAGATAATGACTCCTCTATATGCAATTTGCACGAATTCATATTACGAAAATCCAAGTAAGAGAGCATATTTCAATATCAAATGCATTAATAGCAATAGCAAGTTCATAAAAGAGATTTCAAGAAATGTAGCACAATATGAACAGTAAAGAAATTCATGCATGCATGCTCTATCAGCAAATGGAAACATCAGCTCATGGAAATTCAAAACATTTTAAGCAGAAATTCTCATCCTAAAAAAGTGTTCATAACCCAGAATTCACCCTTTGGTTGCACTCCTCGTAAACATTCCACCAACTAATTTCTGATTTCAGATATCATCAAAAATAACCCCATGGTAAGGATCTAGAAAACTTGGAATCAATTGGAAGTTCGACACAATGACTTACAACCACAGGCCAAGTGCTTATAACCTACGTTCAGTCCACACTGGCAACCTACAACTATATCCATGAAATTTCATCAAAAAATCTTGCATATAGAGGCTCCTAAATAGCAGATAATTCCATTCTACATATTATAACCTATTACTAGTATTCGATTCCTAGAAGTCGCCCCAGCACATTAGCCTAACAAAAGAGATGGTCACTGTCATACATCTGACCAGACACATTCAACCATGAGATTATAATTTTAGATAAAGGTAGTACAGCTTCAAGATCACGAGACAGAAGATAGTAAATCCAGACCGAATCATCGTAGGAATTTGATGTAACTCAGTGGTTCACGACAAAAACTGTCCACACGAGATGGAGAAGTTTGAACACTAAACTAAACAGAGTCAAATATAAGTCCTCTTCTCCAGTGCAGGATAATAAAAAGGTACAAGACAGACCTAACTGGGGTTTGCCCCATTGTGGCCTCTTCACATTAACACTAACATCAAACCAGCTTGCCCCCGCCAGGAAGTGGCAAGAGGAGATTGATTAGATAAAAAGAAATACAGGTTATCTATCATTACTTTCCCAACAGTAACAAGTCTTCTTTTTCTTGCTTGCGAAGTTAAACTGCTCATGCTTACTCAAAGATTAGTTTATACCTAGTGAATGCTGTCCATTCATTTCGAAAAAGAAAAGCAACCTTCGGAACGAATAAGGTCAATAATAATGATTATGCGAAAAAAGTTACTTCTCTGTAGTTTAACTTTGGTCTCCACTTTTCAGATTATAAATATTCAATTACAAAACTTATGAGCTGTTAAAACATTTCCCATGAGTTATCTCCACTACTAGCCAAGTTGTAGATATATGGATTTTCCTTTTCCATTTCTAATATAATATAGTTGCCGATACATCAGCTCATGCAGCTAATCCATCAACAGAAAAATCAGTTACCGCTACTGTGTGTGTGTGAGAAAACATAAATCAATGTGTACAACCCTTTCAAATTATTTTAAGTTAACTTGCGAAAGGCATCTTTACAAAAACCAATTCTTATCATTTCCACATGGGGCGTGCTGAAATACACAGAAATTAGTCACGGTGGAAGCCAGTTATTAATATATTCACAGAAATTAGTAATTTAAATTTCCTCCCCATTCAATATATAAACAAAGAATTCCCACATTATGAAATCACACGCAGAAGGACAAGCTATCAGCTTATGGAATGGAATAACTCCAACAGTAAGTAGATGCATTAACTGTTTTTCTTTTTCTTTTCTTTTCTTTCTTTCTTCTTCTCCTCTCTATCTCTCTTTTTCCTTTTTTTTTTTTTGGGGGGGGGGGGTG
>CAVNYN010232040.1:0-26832 GCA_963692815.1 Nyctanthes arbor-tristis
GGGGGGTTTGAATTAATGGCAAAGCATGACATAGAAACATTAAAGCAACTGATCACTATTAAATTGGCACCCAAGTGAGGGCCTTCACACACGTGAATTGTTCACAAAACCAAATGCCGGTCCGACCATGTGTTTGAAGATGTCCTAGAAATTTTTTGGTCCCCGAACCACCCAAGATTTTCTTAGGTTTTGTCCCCATGTCCATTTGGATTGGTGGTTGGACATCCTACATTTACTTTCGCAGGCTTGTACAATTTAGAGGGGTGAGCTATACTCTACTCCTACACTTTCGTGTTTTAGACGAATGCAAGTTTATATATGCATTTCGAATGCAGGACCACACGCTATGTGGATTGTTGATCATTATTTATGTTAATATATCAAGACTTTCATCTTGTATGCAGTGTATGTACGTGAATTTGTACTTAATTAACAATATTGTTTGGAGAATTGACACGACCATTATGTATTGATCAGAAGATAATTGAAATGCAAAATAAATATGGTGTGATAAACTCTAGTTAACTAGCGAATCAAAATCTTACAAAATTGTGTATTCAAAAGATCAATGACCGACTTAACTAACATCTTAAGTAACCTAAAAATCCATTTCCAAGTCCAAAAAGAAAAATATGGGATGTTTACTCTATTTACAACCTCTCGAAATTGGGGTAAAAAACCACTAATTAATTAAATTAAAATCTTGTGTATCATATTATTCGGGTTTCTTATACAGTAGGTGTATATGAGATTCTTGCTAAAAAGTATTTATTAGTACTACATGAGTCCAAGTTCAAAATCTAAAGAAAATAATTTTGGTCGGGTCGATGACTGCAAAGCCACGCTTGAATTCAGGTGATAAATTAAAATAAAAAATGGAAAAAGTAACTGTAGTTAAGAGGAAGAGAAGCAAAGCAACGCCGTTCACGATCAACCCATGACCCTCTTCAAAGCCAAGAAATTGTAGAGAATAGAAATTCTAACACACCCAATTCCCCTCTTCTCCAAGTTTTCTCTATTTTCCCTCACCACGCATATCACTTTTTAACTAATCCCATCTCCCTTTCTCACTTTAGTTGCACTATTCAAACTAAAGAAACACGATGTGATGTGTCTGAAATTAAACGATATGTGACACAACGTGATCGAATTAAAATTTAGTGATCTACTTCTGACAGTGAAAGTTTGCTAAAGTTATCTCCCTCGAGCCATACAATCACACTGTTTAAGGGGAAAAACACTTATTCATTAAAACAATAAGTAAATAAATAAATAAATTTAATATATTGAAAGAGTATGTGCGTTCTATTGGAGTATGTGTAATTTTTATTATTGGGTCAAAATGTTTAAGGTTTCAGGCATATTAGTTAAAAATGATATAGCGTTATACATATGACACCACACGGCCATGTGACATGCATTGAGGCCTCCTGTCTGAAATGTTAGTATCGGGACTTGTTTGGACCACAATTAGTAGTGTCTATATTATAAATTAAATTAATTAAAAAATTGTGTTACATAAATCGCGTTACTTTTACTGTGGTGATAATTGTCTCCCCTTGATTTTTGGGATTGGATTTGGCCCTTGATTAGTGAAAGTATTGACAACAAAATCATCTAAGAAAGAAGGAAAAAATATAAGAATAAAAGTAAATAGAATTGGGGTTTGGAGCGCAGGTGGCTATTCTAATCAATTACATTTTCGTGTCACTTTTTGCTTTTTTTGGAACATCGTGTCACTTTTTTTAGTTATACATATATTCGATTTTGTTTTGCAGATATAACATTGTTGTTTAATATGCTAAACTAAAAAAATAATAAAAATAATAATACAACGTATTTTCCATAAAAAAATAGAAAAAAATGAATTATACAGCATGTGTAAAAAAATGAGTTATACAACAGCATGAACAAAAAACTAACAACAAAAAAAAAAAAGTGAGTTATGCTACTTAAACAAAACAACATACAAAAATTTAAACAAAACTGACACAAATCATCATCCTGTTTTTTAACAAATCATATCACATTTTCATCAATGATTATTACATGAGTCACGATCTCTATTTTGTCACTTTTTTTATCTACTCATTTGTCCAAATAGAATTTTTCAAAAAGAGTATAAAAAAGCTAACAATGCACTTTTAGAAAATCCTATTTTTCTACGCATTACATTACTTTTAATAACAAAAGAGAAGCATCACCAAAGAAAGAAGAAGAAGAAAAAGAGAAGCATAATTTACGGACAATAAACATAACTTTTAAAACTGCTACTAAATGAAAGCAAAATAAGTCGAATAGTAACAAAGAAAATTAGGGCTTCCCTGTTAATAAACACATTACATCCAAATGTATCAATTCATTTAGTTTTGGGATGGATATACAACACCATGGCCACCAACTAGCAATACCAAACGTTAGGTGTTTCCTTTACTTTGAATTTGTATGCAACTATTTATGTCCAATTCTATTGTGTACTTTCATTTTGTTTGCATAAAGACAATATAATAAATCCCTTATTGATTTTATTCAATTATTAATTGTAAATAGTAGTATGCATTATTGTGGGTGGGTCATGATTCTTTGCATAAATTGGCCATTTCCAATGAAGACAGGGGTGAATCCTTTATTTTTTTGTCATCATTAATTACTTTTTAAAGAATGTCATCACCTAAAATAATAATGAGACATATACCAGATACATTTACATAAAGTTCCACAAATATATATACTAATTAAACAGAAATCTAATTTAATTTTTAATACATTATTATACTACTATCTCCTAAATCATCCACCACCACTAACATTGTCATGTGTGATTCTACATCTCTATTTGGTAAAATCTTTTGTATAAATGACTTTTTTTTAAGTAAATAGATTGATTTATAGACGCTTGTGTAGACACACACACAAGTTGCGTGTCTGACGTCTCAGGACCAGCTGAAACAATTCGAGTGTCCATAGACACACTCTCCCACAACACTTGAGATAACATATTAACATGATAGTGTGTGACATATATACAATTTCGCGTTTAACAAAATTACTATGGTTTTGTTAGATAGCGTGTGATTTTTTGTGTTGTGTGCTTGAGTTGTGTTTCTGTCTAGAAAAACAAAGAAAAAAACTAGAGAAATTGTATCACACTTTCAAATATATAAACAAGTACATAAGTACGTATACGATATTGTGTGGTAATAATATTCTTTTCTTTTTTATTTCAGAAAAAAATATTTGATGGTTGATTTTGCCTAATGACTTCATGATATATAGAATTTACTAACTTTTATTAAATAGAGATATCACTAGATATTTGCTTCATTTGATGTACATATATTTCTTCAAGTTGAATCATTAAAGCTCACATACAATTACCAAATCATATCAAAATATATACATTTATATTTATACTTGCTTTGTAAATGGTATGACTTAATCGTGGTCTTATTTAAAATTGTTGCATCTTTTCTTCATCCCACGTTGTATATATGTCATGAACAATTAGTTTATTTATGCATTAATTCTATTTCTATTGGTGTAAACTTTTAGCGTACAGCTACCTATATATAGTTTTCTAACGTCACATATAGAAAAACAATTGATCTCGTCTTCGTGAAAAGAAAAAAGAATCTTATAGTATATCGATCTTTTTTTAATAAACTTTTTGAAATTTAGAGAAAGGATGTTGAAGTTTGCATCTGATTTATCTTTTCTATATATGAAGTTAAATATATCTATATATAAAGAGAGAAACGTGGTACAATAGGTACCGCGCTACTTTCCCTCTGAAAATCAATAAACCTAAATTTATATCTTTTTAGTACTGCAAAGAATTTACCACAAAGAATTTTCTATAAATAATGTAATTAATACAATACAATAGAGTAATAATAATAACAACAATTAATTAAGCCCTTTTTTTTCTTTGAATGGATGCTTCCCATATTTACAATTTTTATTGATTTTTAATTTAATTTAATATTATACATAAATAAATTAATAATTCATTTGACAAAAATTAATAAATAAAAGAATAATTCAACATTGGACAAACAAATCATAACATTTTAATGATTAAATATATACATTTTGGATGAAAGTGCAAATGAATACAAAGATTGTGGACCTCTGCTATAATTTACCCTATATTTTACAATCAAATGTAAATAACTAACATGTACGGTGTACCCGTCCCTTTGTTATTCATTTTATATTGATTTTCAAAATCAAATTTTATAAATTATCATTTATATATCCATTTGTCAATATCGTACATCGCACGCGGGTGTAACACTATTTATATATTAATAGACAATCTAATTGTATTTGAAAATTCTTTATCAAAAAAAAAAAAAAGTGTATCTGAAAATTAGGTAATAGAATTCCATTATTTATCGAGCCAATGAGGTTTTGGAATACACGGCCAATTAGGTTTTGTAACATAATTCTTTAAAGTATAAAGAATACATTGCCTTATGTGTTCTATATCTAGTTAGCAGATAATTGGTCGTTGAAAGAAATTGACAATAAATAAATGCCTCTAAAAGTTGGCCGTAAGATTTTATCTTCACGCGCTAAGAAAGTAAGGAATTGGTGCCAATAGCCGATATTAATTATATGTATACTTTTTCTAATTTCCTCATCCGCAATTTGCAATGATAATATTTTTGTGATTTATATCAATTTATTGATAGATTATCAACATATATACGATCAAAAAGTTCAACACACCCATAAAGTTCTCCATAATATTATAGTGAGATCCTTTTTTTCTACTTATATGATTATAAAATTTATTGGGCCTCTGGCCATCTTTTCACTCGTTGAAAGGTCATTTTCGGAAAATACATTAATCACCGGTTAATGATCCTGTGGAGCCTGCTGTCCGTTCTCCAGCTAACTAGTCAGGCTGACCGTTGCTAATGGGCCAAATTCCGTCATTGCAAATAAAGTTAATTACTTGATATGACCATTTTGCCCTTCGCAAAATAAAATTCCATCAATATTTATTCCAAACACCCCCCGATTGCACTTTTCTATGGTTTACATCTTCAAAAACTCTCGCAGAATATAATAATAATATTAGCCCGTTGGGATGGGAAAGGCTTACATAGTTACATGAATTTTTCCAAGAAAATGACGTAGATCTTATATTAACTATACCAAGTTCTTTTCCTTTTTTCTTTTTTTTTTTTAATTGGTACAGGGGAGATATAGGGGAGGGGTAAGTGTATTTCAAACTTGCAACCTCCTATTAAAAACGTGAGCATCTAATTATTAGGACACAATTTGGACAACGTATACTAATTTCTAAATGCAAGTAATACTTGACATGTGACAATTGCATTTTTTAATATTCACAAGAGCAATATATTATTAACAATACAGATATTTATGATACTCTTATGTCACACTTTTACTAGTACTAGTATCATTTTGTCATGTCAAGAGTGTTATTTTTACCGTTAGAGCTGGTACACGTTTCCCATGGATGATCCTAATAAAAGAGTTGGTGCTAATTTGGGCTGACTTTTGGGGTTGCTTTAGAACTCTTTTTTCAAGTACAAAGCATCGCTTCCACTAGACAAATTGATTGGACTTGTTAAAGAAGTGGATGTGGTACTATTGGTGTACACTATTTGTAATGGATGGCCCTAACAAAGTAATAAATTTCTTTCCTTTATTATAGAAAGAAAATTAACTGATCATTATTACTTTATCTATATCGTTATCATGATGTGAAAATTTTCAGGGAGACTCATCCTATCAAAACTATTTTGTGCCTCAAAATTTATCTTCGCTATACAAAGTGAAAAGCTTTCATTCCTCTTTGTCTTGTGTCCTATTAAATGCGACAAATTAGACTGATTTGAGAGGAGAGTAGAGGTGAAAATGCGGCTTTCATAAACTAAGGGGTTGTTTGAAACTATTTATCTGAATTGAATTATAAAGAGAAATTATAAAGAGGTGAAATGAGTGGTGTAGATTTAATATAAATTTGAAATTTGTGGTTATAGATGAAAAGTAGTCAAATCAGTGGTTAAATCAGTGGTAGGTGAGATTATAAAGAGAAATGGTAAAGAGGATCAAACATCCCCTAAGCCAATAAAGTAATGGGATCCGATTGTTGGCGAGTAAAAGGGCGAGTACACTCAACGAATGCACTCAGAGTGTCAAGAATGTAGACACCATACATTTTGTAAATAAAATCGATGAAAATCTTCAAGCACCTCCCGGAGGTGCTGTTACAACACTTCCTACCCTGATACGCGCCACATGGATTTCAAATCCATATAGCGTGCATCAATGTATACCACATGAGATAGGAAGTGTTATAACAGCACATCTGGGAAATGCTTAAACATTACCGATAAAATTGATAGCTTTCTGACAAAAAACATAATACATTTAATTTTTCCACCAATGGAAAAAGGACTAAAATGAAATTTGAATCGAATATATTATAAACCATGTGCTTGTAATGGTTGATGAAACATAAAACTATTGCTACATTTTATAGAACTCAAATTACCAATCTATCAATCCTACTCTACTATTGTCAGAGGCAAACATGTTACAATAAGGACAAGTGATTTTTTTCTATTATCCCATATTAATTTTAAGAACCGTAATAAGCACATTAGCGTGTATATCTTCTCAACCAATATTTGGTAGAATACCATTAACAAATTTTGAGTCAAATACTACAAAACCTTGAATAAATGGCATATCCATTTCAATTGTCAAGGAATGCCTCTCGTAAAACGCATCTATTTATTGTACCTTTTGACCAAAAACAGTAAAGTAAACACCAAAATCGATCAAAAGGTAGCTTTGTCAATTCAACGTTTCCCTGATTATTTATTATTTTTTTGATGGGTTTTCCCTGATTATTTTAAGACAAAGTTTCACCTAATATCTGATTAATCTACCTTAATTTAACACTAAGAAGCTTCCCTTTCAATTATTTTATTTTATGAATTATTATTTTGTTTTTTATTTTTAGTTTTCCTGCTTCCAATAAATAAAAATATAAACTGTGAGCAATAAATATAATGTCACACCTCCTCATGCTCCTCTTTCAAAGGTAATACAGTACACACAATATAGAGGGGGAGAGAGAGGGAGAGACACATGGTATATACTTGTAGAGAGAGAGAGAGAGAGCATAAATGGTGTCTCGTCTCCAGATCTGGCTTGAGATGTTGTTTCCGTTTTATTGGTAATTCTGGTTATGGTGTTTCCAATTTCAAGAAGACTGAACGGTGCGGTGGAGAGACCCGGAATTTGAGTTAGCATTGATCCACTGAATTATCTGGGTGGCCACTGGAATTTTGATTGTATTTTGGTGCTTCTGTGCGTTTTAGCTTTTCTTAGATTGAAATTCGAGGTGGATTGCTGAAATTTGTGTGTTTTAGTGAGTTTTCACTACAATGTTGGTTTTCTGTCAGTGCTAGCCGGAGCTCCGGTGAGTTTCTGAGGTGAGCTCCGGCGATTGATGTCTAGATTTGAAGAAAATACATGGGTTTGAGGTAGAATAGTGAAAATGTTCAAGTCGGCGCGATGGAGGAGCGAGAAGAACAAGGTCAGAGTTGCTTTCAGATTGCAGTTTCATGCAACTCAGGTACCTTCTTTATCTCACAGGAATTAAAGCATCATTCGGCCGGTGTCTTTATTTAATAAAATTGTATATCTGGAAGGAATTGGATAAATTTACTTTGCTTGAAGGATTTTAATATATATGAAATTAATTGTATTATGGTAAATCTGTTTTGATTCCACAGTTACTCAATCGACTTGTATTACGTTTTGAATTTGCCTTCATGATCAAGATTATTATGTTTTCATAATCTTAATGTGCAATGTACTTACTTTTGTACCGAAAAGAATGTGAGCTATTGGAGTGGTTGGCTTTTTAATTTTACAGCACTGACACTGAAGTTTCCAATTTTCCTGGCAAGAGAGAAATAAGTAATTGGTTAATTGTGAATGCAGCTGCCACAGGTGGAAGCGGATGCATTGATGGTATCTGTGATTCCTGCGGATGTTGGAAAGCCAACAGTAAAATCGGATAAGGCAATTGTCCGAGATGGGGTCTGTTTATGGGAGAATCCGATATATGAAACCGTGAAGCTCAACCGAGAGCAAAAATCGGGGAAGATTCATGAGAAAATATACTACTTTGTTGTGGGGACGGTATAAAATGATCTAAACCAATGCACTCTCATTCTTTACTTTGCTTCCAAGCTATCATCTTTTCTTAATTCTTTTACAATGAACTTATAGGGGTCTTCTAAGGCTGGGGTTGTTGGAGAAGCTTCTGTTGATTTTTCAATTTATGCTGAGTCAACAAAGGTCTCTGTGTCTCTGCCCCTCAAAAATTCGAAATCAGAGGCTGTATTGCATGTAAATCTCTATCTCCCTATTTTCCCCTCATATTTCTGCAATTCAGTTGATTATCAGACGTACTGCCTTCTAGTGTGATTATTTTGATTGGATAATTAGTTGCTAGACTCTGATCCAAATTATGTATGTCTGTCAACAGGTTTCCATTCAAAGATTACTGGATTCTGCCAATCAAAGGTTCTGATGGAACTGTGTTATTATTTTGCACCCTCATCCTGGATTTCCTTCTTTTTTTCCTCTTTTCATGTTCTTTTAAACTGAAGAGTAAATATCTGTGTTGTTGATGTCCTGTAGAGAGGCTGAAGAAAGTGAGGATCTGAAGTTGAATTCTCAAGATAGGAGCTTGAGGGCTCAGTTAAGCAATGGCGACATAGATGGCACCCCTACACACAATTCTGTTGAGGTAATTTATCATTTCCTAAAGTCATTTCTTCTCTTTCATGCATAATTGTTTATACATGGTGCATTAGAAGGACTTCAGAACATCTTATCTCCTTCTATGCTTTGAGAAAATTTCTTCCTTCTCTGCAAGAAATGAAAAACTTGAGATCCTTTTTATGCATTTTTACAAGAATAGTTGATTCAGTCCAACTGTTCAATCTATTTTTGACAGGATGTTCCTTTTGATAAGACTGTTCCCCAGATGAATGGCAACCGTAGAGCATCGAGTGGATCTGATCTTACAATGTCAAGTTCTGAGAGTAGCTCAGGACTCGAGATACCTTGGGAACCCCCAACGAAGAACTCCCATCGTGAGCCTAGTGGATATGTAACAACTCTGACTCATTATGCCAGGCCTCAGCAGCTGAGACCCAATGCACCAACAGCAATGTATGATGAGCAGCAAACAACAGAATGGGACCGTCTCGGCAGTTCTGCCCTTGAACCAAGTAGTGATGGTACCACAAGCACTCCAAGAGAAATCCTTTTACTGGAACACTCCCAAGAGGCTACAGATCTTCCAATTGAAAAACTCAAATCTGACCTTGCCGCTTTATCCAGGCAAGCAGAGATGTCCGAGTTAGAATTGCAGACTCTTCGTAAGCAGATTGTGAAAGAGACCAAAAGGGGCCAGGATCTCTCAAGAGAAAATGCTTCCTTGAAAGAGGAAAGTGATCTTCTCAAAGAGGAATGTGATAAACTTAAATCCTCCTCGAGGCGTTTAGATGAAGCAAGAAATAGAACCAATTTGCCCTTTGAGGGAGTAGATCCTCAGGCACTTGCTGAAGAACTCAGACAAGAACTCAATTATGCGAAAGACCTTAATGCCAATCTTCAGATTCAACTTCAGAAGACACAAGAATCAAACTCGGAATTGATTCTTGCTGTCCAAGATCTAGATGAAATGTTGGAACAGAAAAATCAGGAAATATTAGCCCTTTCCAGAAAGTCAGTGGCAATTGACACTGATGAAAAGTTACGAGAAGCAAAATGTCAAACAGATGATGAAGATGATGATGAACAGAAGGCACTGGAGGAGCTCGTGAAAGAGCATAATGATGAGATCGGAAGCGTACCTTCTTGAACAACATATCATCGACCTCCAGAGTGAAATAGAGATTTATAAGCGAGATAAGGATGAACTCGAGATGCAAATGGAGCAGCTTGCCCTTGACTATGAGATCATGAAGCAGGAAAATCACGAGATGTCATACAAATTGGAGCAAAGCCAGCTACAGGAACAACTGAAGATGCATTATGAGTGCTCGTCCACGTATGGCACTGCACGTGAACTTGAAGCCCATATTGAAAATCTGGAGAATGAACTGAAGAAGAAAACTGAGGAATTCTCAGATTCATTGGTCTCTATAAGTGAACTTGAAACTCATGCCAAAAACATAGAGAACGAACTGAGAAAGCAATCGAAAGAATTCTCAGATTCATTGGTCAAAATAAGTGAACTTGAGGCCCATATTGAGAATCTGGAGAATGAACTGAAGAAGCAATCAGAAGAATTGTCAAATTCATTTGTCACTATAAGTGAACTGGAAACTCATGTCAAGAGTTTAGAGGAAGAACTTGAAAAGCGGGCAACAGCATTTGAAGCCGATCTTGAAGCGCTTACACTTTGCAAAGTTGAGCAGGAGCAGAGAGCGATCCGGGCTGAAGAAACATTGAGAAAGACGCGGTGGCAAAATGCTAATACAGCAGAGCGGCTGCAGGAGGAATTTAGACGCCTTTCTGTGCAGATGGCTTCTACCTTTGAAGCAAATGAGAAATTAGCCAATAGAGCACTGGTTGAAGCAAATGAGCTCCGCATACAGAAAAGCCGTCTAGAAGAAATGCTCCACGAAGCTTCTGAGAAACACGAGTCTGTTAAGGATCAGTATGAAGCTAGACTGCAACAACTTTCCAGCCAAGTGACTTCCATGACGGATCAAGTACAACAGATGGAGTCAGAAATCGAAGACCGGGTGATGCAGCTTGAACATCAGAAAAAGCATGCTGAAGAAACTCAAAGGCTTCTCACAAAAGAAATTCGAAGGCTTAACACTGAGGTTGAAACATTGGTAAAAGAACGTAACATCCTCACAGAGCAGGCAGGATGTAAGGAAATATTGACGGATGAGCTGGAACAGATGAGAAAGTCAAATAAGGAAATAGAATTACTTTTGAAGGACAGGAATAACGAAATAAATGAACTGGAGACCACTGTTGTTTCTGTAAAGAAGGAAGCTGAGGAATTGCAGAAGGAATTACATGAAATGAGGTCTCATGTCAGCGAGAAGGAATACATGGTTGGGAATTTGCAGGCAGAGATAGACACTTTTAAAGCTCAGTATAAAGAGTTGAAGCATTGTCAGTCCGAGGATGAGTTGGAGAAAGAGAAATTAAGGAAGCAAGTTTTCCTGTTGAAAAGTGATCTTAGGAAGAAGGAAGATGCATTAAGTAGCATGGAGAAAAAAGTAAAAGATAGCAACGCACGAGCAACAACATATGATGGAACAAAAACAACTTCTAAGACGAACAAATCTACACCTCCTCTTCGTGGCTCCAAAGAGATCACAAATCTGAAGGAGAAAATAAAATTGCTTGAGGTATATGCACTTTGATTGGATATATTTAATTTTGATTTTGCATTAAATGCCACTTAATTTTTTAGATCAGGCCAACTTCCTACAAACTGAAAGTCAAAGAAAAATTACTTCCTAGTTTTATCAGATACACAGAAAATCCCTGATATGGGCATTTTCAGTCTCCGATATTTAGAATGTTTGAGGTGCTGATCATTTTCAGAAAATTCCGTTTTGATTACACTTTACCCTTTCAAATTTCTGGAAAAGCTTTGCACTTGAAACCATCAGCACTGATATGAATGAATAATGCCTTAGAATTTGCTCTGCTGATGCTTTTTTCTCTACTCAACAGGGAAAGATCAAGTCAAAGGAAGCTGCTCTGGAGGCTTCAACTAATAAATTCTTAGAGAAGGAAAAGGATCTTCATAACAAAATTGAAGAGTTACAAGGAAGACTGGAAGTGCTAAACCAGAGTAGTGTCAGAATATATGAAAACGAAAGCCAAAAGGTTATTATGGTTTCCCTTCACATTTAGCATCGAGATTGGACATTTTTGTCAACAGGTTTCCCAGTAACAGTTAGCATTGAGAGTAGCAGTTTTTTACTTGCTCGTATAAACATTTACCTCACAGTTGCATTTTTGGTTAGTGGTTAGCTTTGGAGTTCTCGGACAAAGAAACTTCTTGGTTAAATATGTTGAGACTTATATTCCATTATTATCATGTGTTGCAAACATTTGCGTAACAAAACTATGGCAATAATTCATTATGCAGGAAGCTGATAAAGTGATAAATGTGGATACTGATTCCAACACGAAGATCAGCAATTCTTTGATGGTATCGGAGAAGAGGTATGACTTATTGCAAATAAGTTTAATACTTCTATAATGTGCCGCAATAAATCATATTGCCTCTTCTAACCTTCAATTTTGCCCATGCAGCGGGAACCATACTAACCCAGACGAACTGAAAGCATCCAGAGATAATAGTCAAGAGCTGGAGGAATCGTTATGTTTAATTTCTCTACTGCAGGAGATCTACAAAGCAATGGAAGTTGAACTGAAGGAAATGCAGGAGAGATATTCAGGGATAAGTCTCAAGTTCGCTGAGGTAGAGGGTGAAAGACAACAGCTTGTAATGACATTGCGCAACCTCAAGAATGCAAAGAAGAGCACATAGACACTTCCGAAACTGGAATCAGGAGAATGGTATATAGGTAAATTAACCTTGGATTTCTGCAACTTGAATTCTATTTGACTGTGTCTACAAAGCATTTCAGAAAAGAAAATTGGAAAAAAAAAAGGGAAAAAATTTGTAAATTCGTGAAATACACTCTTCTCAGCATATATTATTTGATTTCTTTATTAAATGTAATCTGAAATTATGGGGTAGTCTCACTGTGTAGGTAGATCATAATTCATATGCCCTGGTATTAGTTCATTTTTTTGTTTCCCGAAAAGTACTTGTAATGTTTGTCATAAAAGTGATTGATGAAGTTTTGATTTTTAGATATATGCAGAGCATAAAGAACTCAATGTTGTTCAGATTGTTTCCAGCCAGCAACTCTTGAAATTAAGATAGAATCCTCAGCGTCTGAGGGGATCAACTGATCAAGCTATCTTTATGAATGAATGAATGAATGATGATGATGATGATGATGATGATGATAAGAATAATAATAATAATGTTATTTATCAACACCAGTCATATTACTCGTTTTAACAGCCAAATTTCTTCTAACTAATTAGGAATTCTGATCTCCAGAGCCTAGACTGGCTGGCCATGTTGCCCAGATAGCTTGAGCCCTTGGTCTTTCCAAGCCCACTGTTATCATTATTAGTGAAACTCAACAAGGTAAAAATGTCTAACACATCACACATGTATGACACTATATAGTGTACCATGTGATGTGCCCTGATAGTCATATGACATCATATGGTGCTGGATTGGGAACTAATTGCTTACACCTTAGTGGTGCGGCTCTAGCCTCTCCCTTGTGGCATCACTCGAGCGGCTATCACAGCACCTACTTTACAAATATTTTGTACGCACTGAGTCTTGATTTCAACTCGGTGTTTTAAAATAACAATAACAATATACTACATGTAACTATCCCTTGACATAGAGGAGATATTTTGTACTCTTTTTTTATTTGTTTCCTTTTTTCTTGTTAATATAGTCACAAAATTACAGTTTTTCTATTGATTCAAGGCTTCGTTTCGGAGCCCGACTGCCATTAGATGAAGTTGAGTTCTTGGATATGGATTTTGCAAAACTGGTGCTGCCGGCCAATCAATCATTTTTTAATTTCTAACTCAAGATTATTATGCCCACAAGCGTAAATGAAAAGTTGAATCTACATTTTTGTATTTATTACTTGATAATAATAAAAAAATTTGATTTCAAATACTCATGTTGAATTTGATAAATTGTACTAGTCAATTTTTTAAACAATCAATAGCTCTCAAATTTATCCACAAATCAAATCTTAGCACCATTTCTGACGCTGCTGATGCGACGGGAAGCCCAATTGTAGTCTTCTTCGTGTATTTCAAATGATGGGTTATTTTTCTAGTTTTGGAATTATTTTAACTGAATTTCTTGCACTCCAATTTACTTCAATTATTTTATGAAATGGACTTCCCACCTACCACTGTATTTTGCATTAACTCATTTTTGTCTCCCTATTAAAATTTACACAAGCATTTAATTTAATTATATATAACTGCTTCATGGATGGCCCGTTGTCTAGTATACATATAAGTGATTTTTGTAATGAAATCCTTTTTTTTTTCTTTTTTTTTTCATGACGTTATGTGGTGAACGTGAAAGGGTTATGAAAAATACGAAAAATAAATTTTTTTTTTACTAGAGATGAAAAATTGACTTGCTGAATACATTTCATCAAATTTTAAGTTGGATTTAGTCAGATATTAATTTGGTAAAATTCTATTGAATATTGATTATAAAGGTGTATATTTATTTTGTTGGATTCATTAGGTTTAATGATAAAATATTCATAAATACTCTAGTTTTTAATAAAGGGAGGAATTAAAAGGGGCATAAGCAAGAGAGCGCCAAAAAAGAGCAAATGAGTAGAAGAAGTTGATGTCAAGAAAAGTGCAAGAGGAAAACAAATATGACCCCGTGCCAACATGCTTTATATTATTAAGGCTTTTCAAAAGTTTGGACCAACCCCAATAAAATTTAAGTAAAGAGGACAAAAAGTCAGCTATAATCTATGCACTTCTATGGCATATCGATCTTTAGATGAGTTCATGGATTTCGTGAGTTTGAAGGAAGTATGTTATTCTGCTTCTGTCATAATAAGTTGCCTCATATGTTTGTAGTGACAAAAAATTCGTCGGCTTCAACCCAAGTAACATGTACGGGATCCCATTATTATTATTATTATTATTATTATTATTATTATTATTATTATTATTATTATTATTATTATTATTATTATTATTATTATTATTATTATGCGGTAGATGGCAACAAGTTGAAGTGTAGGAAGAAAAGGACAATGCGAGAAGGTTGGAATGAAAAAGAAGATGAAGGAAGAAGGTGATGACAGACAAACAACGAGAGTCTTCAGTAGGACGGTCGTATATGTCTAGTGGTACGACCATCTATTAACCATATGACAAGTGAAATTAAATCTCACTTATATATATTGTTATTTTCTCTCTCTTAATTTAATGAAAACTACCCAATTAAATAACACCAAGTGTATTAATCTCTTTTTTTTCAAAGACCAAGTGTACTAATTAACTTTAAATAAAACCTCAAACCATTTTGTTTACTAATTCTAAGTTGCAAATTTTGCCGATTGTACATGTATATATATTGTTAATTCTAACTTATTTAATGTTAATGTTATGTGAATTTCATTATAGACATGAATAAAATAATAATACAAATGTTGTTGATTGTAAAATGTCAAATGATTAAATTATTATGCATTTGTTTTGAAAAGAATATAATATTTTAATGTATTATTGATGTGCCTATTAATTATGCATAAAGATTTATTCATATAATTAGATCAATTAACATTTAAATAAGTTAGCACTTTTAAGGGGAAAAACCACATCTAAATAAGTTAAGCATTAACAAAAAGGTTTCATCTCTAATTTTCCAAGTTAGAATTTTTTTGACAGGATTTGCAAGTTAGAATTAATAAAAAAATCTTATTTGGAGGTCTTTAACAAAAAGAGAGATACATGAGATTTTATTTTATTTAAAATCAATACAAATGAGTTGTTTTTATTAAATTAAGAGATAGAAAGCAAAAAAATATTTAAATGATGTTTATCTTTATTTGTCATAATGTAAGTAGATGGTCCTACCATTGGACATATATGATCGTCCTACAGAAAATTCTCTCACAAACAACCATATGTAACTTTTTTGGGCCAGCGGAGGAGAAAAGCCTCTCATCAATCGGCAATTATTATTATCGCATATATAGGTTTCTCGATTAGTTGGGTTATCGGCCTAGTACACAATATCAACACATTAGTAGATAGTGTCATGTTACATTATTTGTCTAGAGCAATACATGACGAACATTTAGTGTTTGAACATTTTCACTGCCCACACTCCATATAGTTGTTTATAGAACTTCTTGTTAAACATTGAAGCGGAATTGGATATCTTCTATCTCTTAATTAATACAAGATTCAAATTTTTAGCAATAAATGAAATGGGGAGAGCTTATCTAGTTAACTTAATGAAAATTTCCACTTTTCTCATTCTAATTTAATTTATTTAGCCATTCAATTGTAGATACAAAAAGATTAAGATCAATGGTGTTGCTATGTAAATAATACTTGGGAACTTCTCGACTTAAAAAAAAAAAGACATTGTGAGTCTTTGTATGATGCTTGCTTGGAAGCATTGTCATGAGGACCCTTGATGCTTAAACAATCTTCTTGTCTTGTTTATGGACTGTAATAAATTATTAGGATTCGGTAACAAAAAAATAAATTAGAAAAAAAATAGAGCATCTCTAATGCATCTAGTCCATGTCATGGTCCATGGAAGAGACAGATAGGAACAAAAAAACTTGATAGGTCCCATATTTCATCTATTTTCTTTTAATTTTTTTTTCATTTAATCATTTTTCTCTCATTTATATCACTTTTCTTTCATCGATTCACGTGCAGGGTCTAAAAATGGACCTTCATGTAAACTTTTACACTACTATTTTATTATTATTTTCAAATTTCTATCTATCTCTCTATTCTTTTTCACTTTTCCCTCTTTTTTTTCCTACACCCATTTCTATTCATTTTTAATTAAAAAAAATCTATTTCTCTTTATCTCTCTCTACTAATGACCCAAGACATAGACTAGATGCATTAGAGATGCTCTAATATGTGTTAAAATAAAAAAAGTTTACAATATTGAGATTTTGTACGGAAATTTCAAATCATTAATAGACGTATTGACTTTTTCACTCATTTGTTTATGCCAATTTGTACTCAAGGATCAAGCTGGAAAATTGACTCAATAAGTGAAAATAATCTTGCAGATAAATGCACTTTATTAATGAATATTCTAATTTTATCTTTTTTAGTAGAAAACCCTGGATTGAAGTGAGAATAAGCCGAACTCTTTTGGGTTAGACATTAGACAATACTAATCAATTTCAATAATATGTAAGTCGAATTAGTCCACTAGAATAAGTACAGTTTACTTTTCAACTACTAGAAATGAGCAATAATTGAACTACGAATGAGAATAAAATCTCTTATATGGAAAAAAATGTTTAATTCATATAATCTCTTATTATTATATCTCTTTATATTTCATGAAAATTACATGTAGTACACAACTTTCCACTAGCTATTGGAACTTTATTTTCAACTAACTTAAACCAATTAATTATCTTTTTTTCAATTCAAATTGAACCAACTCACTCTACTTCAACAGTTCAATTCATTTTACTCTGCGGAATATTGGCCAACCCTAAGTCACATCCTATATTCACCAAAACTATGACCAAAATTAAGAATCTTCAAAAAGTGAAATTAATTGTAATTATAGCCAAGTAAGTTGCTTAACAGCTGTTTAAAGACTGGAAATTTCTCTTTCATAGTTTTTCCGGTTTACTCTATTATTAATCATCATTTAAGCAAAAATATCGTTTGAATGAGAAATCATATCGTGATAAATTGATCGGATCTCGTGAAGGACATCAAACGGCACGCGTAATTATTAAGCGGCGTTTCTAACGTGCGCTAAGAATGAGGTACATGATTACGCGCACGATCCTCAGTTGTAATTCCTCATTTTGCCTCCCTAATTTTTCTTTTATTTTATTTTCTTCTCTCTCATTTTGCTAATTTTGTTTACTTTACCCACTCACTATCAACGGGTTTACACTGTCCATTTCTGACGTAACAGTAACATGCCCAGACGTGATACACACATAGCTATCATGTGTGTTAACAATGTGTGTGATACGTTAGAAGTGAGCGGTGTAATCCAATCTACAGTGGGTGGGTAAACATTGCTCCTCATTTTGCCCCTGACTAGTATACGTTGTCGACTATTTTTGATATAGTTGGGGTTAGGGGAAATTCATGGAAGGGTATATATTCACACTCAAGACGTCAACGATCAAAACGAGTACGCTTAACACACCCTTGGTCCAACTATGTTTAGCAAATTAATCCATTTCCAAAATAAAATTTGATTAAACAATCATCTCTACAAATGTTATAGACAATTTTTTTTTTTTTACTTGAACACCGTATTCATGTGTTAGAATAAGTACCCTCACATGGAGCCTAATGCTCGTGTGGAAATTTTCACTAAAATCTCCATATATTAAATAAATTTTCAACGCTAGTTTTCATTCATTCTATTGATTCAATTTGGTCTTCTATGAGACCACGTGTATGGATTGACATGGCAGGTTCTGTAATTAAAGTGGTCTTTATGGAAAAATTTTGTATCAATTGGACTAAGGGTAATCTAAGTAAATTCTAAATAAGTGGGTATTAAATCACCATATATGATAGAAGACAATTTGTCAAGAACAAAGTGGTTTAGTAGCATTCAAGTCGATTTCCCTCACGTTAGGGCTTGGGTTCAATTCCTTCTTCTTTACATCCTCTTCTAATATTCAAAAAAGTTAGTAATTAACATTTTAAAAAATATATACATGATAGAAGACAAATTCATTTTTTTAAAGTACGGCTACAAATCTGTATTGTAATAGTACAAATGAGTATAGATATAAATTTTATTGAAGTATATTCTCATAGCTCCAAGATCGGTTACTTTTTTACATGCACAACTCTACTTTTTTTTGCTGGCATATTCCAACCCTCGGCTTTCTTGGAAAATATTTTGTGTCCATTCATCTACATGATATGAGAAAAATGGGAGTGAGTACAAAATACTCAGTGAGTAATATAATATTTTGATTCACCTATCGTTTAAGAACCTTCTTTTCATTCATAAGTTTAAGAAATCATGGAATTGCACAAAGCTTTGTAGATGCACAAGAGAGCCCTATCATTAGTTAAACTACTACCATGGTGCACACAAGATTTATATCAATTTAGTTAAGTCAATCCACAATTGCATCCCGGATGACTCCTACTGGAATTTCTACATTGACCACAAAGATAAGTCATCATGCTTTTTATTACCTACCTTGGTATCATTAGGTGACTACTAGTATGGGAAATACCACATAACATATCACATAGCAAAGTAATATCAGTAGAACATTAACTAGTGATTTAATAAATAAATTTATTTACATAATGACAATGCATCAAAATCTATGTTCATCTCATGAAAACTTCATGAATATTAAAAGGAATCAAAGTATTAGTTACTCACTCTTGGTTCCCTAAAGATTTCTTTAATTCTAAGTGGAAAAATAATTCCAAAACCTTAATATTCCTCACTCAAAGTGGTTCTTTAAGTTGGAATCCTCCTATATATAGAAATTGGTCTCTTTCAAGTAGCCAACAAGTGTTTTGGTGGGTTTTATTAGTATTCTTCTACCTTTTCTAATTTTGGATGGGGTGTGGAGTGTTTTGTGGATTTCTTTAGCTTTTGAGTTTTTTTATACTTGTTAGAAGTTAATTGTTTTAAAATAGCATTTAGAATTTAAAAATTACAAGAATAACAAGTGCCTTAGAATTTGGCAAAATTAGCACCATGTGTTTAAAGGGCGATGTGGCCAATTTATTGCCCACTAATTTATTGTTCAATGAGTTCTCATACTTAATGTGGTATTACGATTGTCACGTTCCCGCTAGTTTTACAATATTTCTGAATATCTTATATTAATTTACAAGTACCATAGCGGAAGCTTCAATTTTCGCAACGGGGACGGGACGTACAAAACAATCCAATTGATCTTATCTTATAGAGTTTATCATATAAAACTAATTATATAAGCTAACAAATTGTTAAACTTTCAAGAAAACATTAAAGCTAGGTTTTTCAATAAAATATAAAAAAAAAGTTGTATTGATAGATATATTTCATTGATTACCAAGGTGCGCCAAATCATTAGAAAACTTTTACAATGAAAAATAGAATTCAAATAAATATAAAGATTATATATCTCTATTGTCTTATATATTATAAGATGTAAAAACATATATATTATAGAGGTGGGTATAAAAGTATTAAATTCATAGTAGTTTCAAGGACATGTTTACACCACATGCACAACTCTACTCCCGTTCATGAGCACGATCCAACTCCCGGCTTGTCTTACTTTTCAACTATTATAACTTCAATCATCTACAAAAATTGTAGTAAAGAGGGAATGAGTATGAAGTACTCAGTAAATAAAACAATCATTTGATTCACTTTTCATTTGTAAAACTCACTTCCAAGAAAAACCATTGCATGTACAAAGTTTTTCAATGCATAAAAAGGCCCTATCACTAGTTAAACTACTACCCGTGGTGCGCGCCAGATTCATATCAATTCAATTAAGTGGATCCACAATGAACCCTTGTGGACCCATACCGAAATTCCAATTCAAAGTAAATACCACACTAATCTTTCCTATCCCGGGATTATTGAATAGGTCATAGTGTAGAAAACAATTCAGAATGGCCAAGACCACACAATCACAAAGCAATTCAAAACGGGTAGAGCATTAACTAGCGATACAAATGCAATAAACCAATCTTTCTTTCAATAATAATGCATCAAAATCCATGTTTGTCTTATTAAAATCATCAATCAAATACACACTTATCTTATCAAAACTTTATGCATGTAGAAAAGGAATCAAAGTATTAGGTTACTCACCTCAAATATTCTTCGAATAATCCACGTGAAAAAGTATCCTTAAAACCTTGATATTCCTCAATTAAAGCTATTTTTCAGGCTATAATTCTTCTATATATGGTAAGGGACACTTTTCAAAGGACAAATAGATGTTTTGGTGGGTTTTTATTGGTTTTCTCCTTCTTTTGGCCATGTTGGATGAATTTTGAGGTTTAGGAAAGCAAAAAGAATGGTTTAGGAGTTTGAGGACCTAAGAACCCTTTATATAATAGTTAGGACTCAGTTAGTTTTAATAACTTTTGAGTTCTGCCAATCACATAGCGACAAGTGGCGCGACGTAGCGCCATACACTTGGCGGGAAATTGTCTGAGAAATCCTTCCTCTTGCATTATCTTTCAATTAAGTCTCCGCTCTTTGGTTCATATCAATTAAGTCATTACACTTTAGTTTATGTCAATTATCAACCAAATTCTTTCTTAAGCATCAATTGAATAACAATATTTTAATCTTTAAGATATTTTACAATAATATTCAAGTAATTCTTTCAAAAAAACAATTTCGTTGCTTACCTTAATTTGTAGAAATTTCCGTGATGTTACAATCTACCCCCCTTAAATAAATTTCGTCATCGAAATTTGCTAAATAATATGGTGATAATTATTTTCAAAAGCATAGTACGCAATCGGATTGTCCTCACTTCAAAGAATGGCTTCCGCTGCGTACTCAAATTTCTTTTTATTGTCAAGAACATGCGTGGTGATCGAGTTATTAACTTCTTTTTCATGCAGGAGTTTTCCATCCATATTCAATATCGAAGTTCAAAAATCAAATTTATCCTTCCTTCTTAACCCCAAATATACCATAAGTAAAAATTGGGTTGAGCAATTATTCAAAATTTTAACAATTCCAATTACCCGAAATTTTATGCAAATTTTATTCAGAACGGGTTTGGATTGTCAGTTGATCATTTACTAATAAAATTTGATTCCTTGAATCTTATGCTTTTCAAAACTATTTCAAGTCCATTCCCAATTTTCAAGCTAATGTTCCATAATTGTTTCGTAAATTTCATTTTGTGCTTCAAGTTAAATTGCAAAGACTAACCAAGGCAAGAAAGGAAAATCAATCGGTTTCAAAGTTTGATGAAATAGAGGGGTGCTGGCACAAGAAGAGTTAACAAAGTAACAATCAATAAAGAACCAAATGGTTGACGTCATATGAGATTAAATAAGATTGAGGAAAATACAAGTAGAAACATAAAGTATGGTGCATTAACACAAAATCAATTTAATTTCACATAAATTCATTGTTAAACAAGTAAGGTTTTCCAAATTATAAAGAGACTTATTATTGATAAGTCATAACCAAACAATCTCAATGGCTCGATCAAAATAGTAACAATAGGCACTAAATGAAATTACATAGTGAAAAGCAAAGGCAATAAAAGCAATAAGTGACTAAGCGGAATTTCTGAGATGAAAAGTAGGCAATCAAAGATGAGCAATAGTAGGTGAGAGCAAGAAACAGAGAGAAGAAACAAATTCTCCCCAAATTTCAATTTTTTCTAAGGTAGCAATATCAACTCATATATCAAAGGCGTTTTGAATAACGACCAATGTATAGGGCCATTGGTACAAGGGAAGTTTAACAAGTAATGAAGAATTGCAAAAGAGTTAATGTCCCCAGTAATTAAACTAGGTGGAAAGGGACCAAAGACGGAATCATAAAGTCCTTTGTCGAGTAAATAAGGCTTTCAAAATTGCAAGGAGAGCGATTATCCATAGGCAATGATCAAACAATTTCATGAGTTTAATCAAATGGCATCAAAAGCACTGTACAAAGGCATATAATCAAGTAAAGGCAATGATAGAGAAGCCCAAAAGAGATTTATAGATTTCGAATAGACAATCAAGGACAATCAATTATAAGCGAGAACAAGCATAAAAGGGAGAAACGAGCATAAAGGGAGAAATAAATTTCAAATTTTCAAAGAACTGATGTCGATATATCAAAGGAAAGTCTTTGCTAACGGGTTCCCATCTTATCAAAGAGAATTTTCAAGGTTGAGTTATTCTTGAGAATAATACAAAACAAAGCTTAGGATCAAGTGATGGGTTAACAAAAATTAATGTGTCAAAATTAAGGATTATTAGTACCAACAAAAGAGAAATGTCCTCAAGTTCAAGTACAAAGCAATATGATTATTATTAGCGAATAGAACGCAATGGGTTTATGAAGAATATATAGGGCAAAAGGAATAATGCCAATCAATTATAAGCAAAAGTGACATATTCAAGGAAATATAATTTTCAGGCAATAAATAAGTGTTAGTTATAGCAAAAGAACATTTAAGCGATTCAAATAATTTGCCTAGATAAATCATATATAGTCTTCTTAGGCAAGAACTGAAAATATATTATTTCAAGAGCTTTTTCTTGACAATTCGGGGGTTCAAAATTGAATCAAGAAGAAATCATATTCAGCAAGGTAAATTCTTGGTTTAAAGAACATTGGGAATATTGTCTAAGAAATAAAGTGTTTCAAGATATATTGAAATAACATGCAAAGGTTTGTTAGAACACAACAATAAATGAGTCAATGGCTAACTCAAAGAACAATATTCTATGCTTCAAAACGTAAGCATATTTGTATAGTTCCTTAGAGTAATCAACGAGCATTCAGGTTTGGCAAACAAATTCTTGATTTGAAGAGTATTAATAATCTCAAGCATTCCAAGATACATTGAAACAGTGTGCAATTGTTTATTGGGACATATTAGCGAAGGAGGCAATAGATCAAATAAAATGTTGTTTATACATTGCCTTTTAGTAATAAAAATTATAGGTCAAGACAAATTTCAAAAATTGAAGACTGATTTCAAGCCACTTGCCTCGTCCTTGGCATATATGTCTATTATCTATTTAATTTCCAAATATCCGATCAAGGGATTAAAATTCATCATTGTTTATGATTAAATTTGGTGGGTGTCAATACTTTTAGGAATACTTTATTTAATTCCACCAACCCGTTACAATCAATTAGTCCAATGTCAGTTGTCAATAAGTTTAACTTAGGACTCAAAATTTGACACCATAGATAATCAATTTTCTTGACCAATCGTTTTTGTTAAATCTTTTGAGTATACATCAATAAGCAATCTTATATTGTTCATAAAATAAGACATCCATATGTTTCTTCATCTACCCAAAATTGTACTTTAGCAAGTTGATTAAAAATGAAAAAAAAAATCAATAACTATATTCAATGACAAGGTTTGGTGCATATACTGGCGGTTCCATAACATAGTTAAAGGCTAAAATTTTAGGAATCAATAACGGAATTGGCACAAAATTCAAAAGTCAAGTTTGAATAAGAAAATATTAAAAACCAGGCCAAGTTTGGATATAGAATTGCCAAAATTTTCAAGAGTCAATAGCAAGATTAGTGTCAAAATCAAGTTTAAGCAAGACGAATATTGAAATTCGGTTAAATTTAAATGCAAAATGTCCAAAAGAAATTCTTTAATTGAAATAACTGGCAATTATGTGAAAGAATTAAAGTTTGTAGCTCAAGGAAACATAACATAAGTCCTTTTGGATCAATATATAAGAAATCAGGAAGTTTGGAAACCCAATTGCAATTTTCTACAAAAAATCTATGACTTCGGACCAATCTAGATGAACTTAAAAAGTTCAGGGACCTAGCTGCAAATATTTTTTTCAAAAAATCTGGGTCTCTACCGCCATAGGCTCATGCGGCTACATACAATCGTCTAATAATTTTCTGTTGCCCGCGGCTTGCCTGGGGAATGCATTTCTGTGGTTGGCCATGGAGTGCCATGCGGCCGCATAGTCGATTCGTGCGGCCGCATAGGCTATTTTTTTTTTCAATCTCAGCTCCAAAACACCCTCAAGTGTAAACAAAAGTCATATGATATCTTTTAAAGTTAACCTAATATTTGGAACTAAGATAAAAGATATCAATTTTTTTCTCATTTTCTTCTTGAATATTATTTCAAGATCAAATATTCCCAATCTTTCAAAGAAAGATTTAATTTATATTAATATACCAAGGGCTTTCACGTTACTTGGATTCTACAAAAGAGAGTGATTTACTTCATTTTTGCCATGTATCCAATGGGTATTGATTTTATCAAAAGATGTACAATTATTTACAAACATAGTAAGTAGTAACTTAATTGCAATTTAGTTGGTCGATGCTTCGCACGGAGTAGATTATGCATGTAGTGCCCCTAGAATATTGCTCTAATACCATTCTTGTCATGCCCCCACTAGTTTTACAATATTTCCGAATATCTTATATTAATTTACAAGTACCATAGCGGAAGCTTCAATTTTCGCAACGGGGACGGGAAGTACAAAACAATCAAATTGATCTTGTCTTATAGAGTTTATCATATAAAGCTAATTATATAAGCTAACAAATTGTTAAACTTTCAAGAAAACATTAAAGCTAGGTTTTTCAATAAAATATAAAAAACACAAGAAGTTGTATTGATAGATATATTTCACTCATTACCAAGGTGCGCTAAATTATTAGAAAACTTTTACAATGAAAAGTAGAATTCAAATAAATATAAAGATTATATCTCTCTATTGTCTTATATGTTATAAGATGTAAAAACATATATATTATAGAGGTGGGTATAAAAGTATTAAATTCATGGTAGTTTCAAGGACATGTTTACACCACATGCACAACTCTACTCTCGTTCGCGAGCACGATCTAACTCCCCGCTTGTCTTGCTTTTCAACTGTTATAACTTCAATCATCTACAAAAATTGTAGTAAAGGGGGAGTGAGTACGAAGTACTCAGTGAATAACACAATCCTTTGATTCATCTTTCGTTTGTAAAACTCATTTCCAAGAAAAACTATTGCATGTACAAAGCTTTTCAATGCACAAAAGGGCCCTATCACTGGTTAAATTACTACCTTTGGTGCGCGCCAGATTCATATCAATTCAATTAAGTGGATCCACAATGAACCCCGGTAGACCCATACCGAAATTCCAATTCAAAGCAAATACCACACTAATCTTCCCTATCCCGAGATCATTGAATAAGTTGTAGTGCAGGAAACAATTTAGAATGACCAAGACTACACAATCACAAAGCAATTTAAAATGGGTAGAGCATTAACTAGCGATACAAATGCAATAAATCAATCTTTCTTTCAATAATAATGCATCAAAATCCATATTGTCTCATTAAAATCATCAATCAAATACAAACTTATCTTATCAAAACTTTATGTCATGTAGAAAAGGAATCAAAGTATTATGTTACTCACCTCAAATATTTTTCGAATAATTCAAGTGAAAAAGTACCTTAAAGCCTTGATATTCCTCAATTAAAGCTATTTTTTAAGCTATAATCTTTCTATATATGGTAAGGGACCATTTTCAAATGACAAATAGGTGTTTTGGTGGGTTTTTATTGGTTTCTCCTTCATTTGGCCATGTTGGACGAATTTTGGGGTTTGGAAAAGCAAAGGGAATGGTTTAGGAGTTTGAGGACCCAAGAGCCCTTTATATAATAGTTAGGATTTAGTTATTTTTAATAACTTTTGAGTTCCGCCAATCACGTCGCGACAAGTGGCGCGATGTGGCGCCTTACACTTGGCTGGAAATTGTCCGAGATTTCCTTCCCCTTGCATTATCTTTCAATTATGTTCCCACTCTTTAGTTCATGTCAATTAAGTCACTACACTTTAGTTTATGTCAATTATCAACCAAATTCTTTCTTTAGTGTCAATTGAATAACAATATTTTAATTTTCAAGAAATCTTACAATAATATTCAAGTAATTCTTTCAAAACAACAATTTCGTTGCTTACCTTAATTTGTAGAAATTTCTGGAATGTTACAACGATTAAGTTGTTATATTTTAGATCATACGCGTTACTACCCTCATTCTTACCTTAGGTGTTATTTAAGTAACAATTTTTCAATCTTTTAATGAAATTTAAGTATTATCACAATATTATTCAATTATTGTCAAAACAATTATCATATCGCTTAATTCATTGTTAAATTTTTGCGGAATGTTACATGATTGGCAAAGACAATTTCATTTTGGATTTAGCAAAAATTGGTATAAC
>CAVNYN010232050.1:5577-51972 GCA_963692815.1 Nyctanthes arbor-tristis
AAAAAAAAAAAAAAAAAAAACAAACAAAAACAAAAACAAAAAAAGAAAAAATGAAAAATCTATGAAAACCCATGGAGTGACGCACTTAGATTCAGATCTTATTATCAACTGACAAGATGAATGTATGAGAAACTTACAGCCACCAAATTCTCCCTTGATAGAGGGGAAAAGGTCCACCTGTCGAGCAGGCAACGAATCTGGATTAGCTCATGAAAAATGTTATTTAACAGCATCAGCATCGGAAGAGCACACGTCTGATACAATAGAATGACGGAAATATTTAAACCAACATGCATCTAAAGAGGCGTAGAAAGAAGTTGACCTCCTCTCCAAATCACAACAAACATTTAAAATCATTTTTAAGAAACTTTCTGCACAGAAATTAGCCATGCAAAATGAGAATTACCTCTTCTTACTTCTCAGGTCACATAAGCCCCTAAATAAGAAGTTTATTTTGATGTAATAATTTTGAGCATATAAGTTTTTATCTTGTATTTAGCTATAGAAAACCAAGAATGCAGCTAACAGAAAAGTGCAATGTGTTCAATACTCAACAGAGAATCACTAAAAGGTACAATGCTATCAGCTTATCAAGGTTTAGCAACAAAGGATGAATGTCAACTCTACAATGATTATCCGCAACAAAAGGCTCGAGGGATACATACCCTGTACCTTTACCACTGTCTTCCTCAGCAAACGGATTGAAAGTTTTTACAGTGTCCTGATCCACCAAAAACTATATATTAGTGCATCGTAGTATATTTATTCGAGACCGTCCTCCAGACTTAGTTAAGTGAACTCACTCTAAGACCCCCGGTGTGGTGAACAACTGGAATGGTACCATATCTCATTGCATACAACTGGTTTAGACCACAAGGTTCAAATCGTGAAGGCATTACTAATATGTCACAACTGCAAAATTATTTGCATCAATAACCTGTCGCTGTAAAAAACAGAACTGGAACAATTCAACTCAGGAATTAAATCTTTCGTTACCCTGCTGTTATCCTGTGAGAAATGGGAACATTGAACCCAACCCATCCCCTAAATTTCTCTTTGTAGAGTGACTCTAAGTGTCTCATCCATTCTTCATATTGTTTCTCCCCAGATCCAAGCATCACCTGAAAGAAATAAATCACATGCAGTTAAAGTAGGTGGGAGCAGGGAACGGCATAAAGCTCCCACAAAGACATTGCCAATATTCACCACTTATAAATCAAGTCATACACACGGATAATATCCACAAAGAAAAGAAGGTGGCTTACAAATTGTACATCATCTTGCATAAGTTCTGGAATTGCTGAAAGAATAATGTCTACACCTTTCTGGTAGTCCAATCTCCCAATAAATCCAATCTGAAATGCCAAACTTTTAACAATTTTCTAGAAGAAAGAGAATATTCACTATTCTGATAAAGCAAAATCAGTATGAACTCTCACCATTGGGCATTCGGATCGTACTGGAAGACCCAATTCCTTTTGCAATGCAATCTTGCATTGAACCTGCGTCAACTAGCAGCTATAAGTGAATGAGAATAACTGGTATCAATGCAACATTTCGTGCACTTCCTTTCCAGGATATTTAGAGGCAGTACGAATTTGATCTTAGAGAACTAATTTCGTGAAAAGTGATTATTTTGGGGAACGTGTGTTTAGAAATACGAAAAATCTGGGGGAATGAGGAAATGATTGTCCTTGAAGAATGTGCGGTTGAAAATAGCCGTGGAGAAAAAGTAAGTTAGAAAAACCATCTTCAAGCTCAAGCATGGTCTTAATAATCACTCATTATGAACCTACACTATCATGAGATTCAGATGCAAAGCATGTAATTACAACGAAAGTGAACTTTCAGGCGAAAAGTAGTTAGGAACATGAAGTTTATCTACCTTGCCAGACAGGTCATGGACAGAGTAGTTTGAAGCAATATGCTCATCTGAAGATGGGTTCCATTCTTTGTCATCAATTCCGTTAGTGATTCCTGTACAATCAGGTACTATACTCTGAGCCCACGACAAAAATAATGGTTTCCATGTAATATGGAATCCTATAACTAAGTTATTCATTGTTTATTCTGTAAGTCTTACAAGAAATTGAAGAACTAAAATGGGAATGTCAAAAGAAAAATTAAATGTGTTCATGTGACGACGCTCTTCCGATCTAATTTGAAATAACATGATGCTCCAAATTTGCTGCAAATCCAGTTTACAGACCCTAGTCATACCAGTAAGAACTGACTTTCGACCGCTCAATAGCTCATGTAACCCGTATCCACCCTCAGGGGTTGTTATTTCCCAAGAATAACCCTGCCATCAGAAAAGAAAATAAGAACTGTTTATTTAATTACACAAAAGAACGTAAAAGACTGATTTATTTATTCCATTCTATAGTTTTCTATGGGGTCCATTCTATAGTTTTCTATGGGGGACAGGACACCACCAGCAGAAGAAAACATGATAGCTGATGAGTAATAGAGGATTGAAGAATAGATCGGAAGAGCACACGTCTGAGAAATATATGGTGGCTTTAGTTGTACAGCCGCAGCTTCAAACATAAGCATTCTCAAAAAATCCGACAGTGGCTAAATTTCACGGTCCTGGATAATAACCCTTGCTGGAGACCAAGATAATCCTTATATCCAAGGCAACTAAACATATCAGCGAAGAATAAAATTTGTCTCCTAAAGTACCTCACTCACTGTCACTATCCTGTCCGCAGTTACAATTGCACCTTTCAAGGCATTAACTGCTTCGCCAGTATCAAGAGCATGTGTCCTTGCCCACGTGGGAAATACCCACTCCAGTGCCCTGTACCAGTCAGGAGGCAATCCCAAATACTTGTACGTTGCCGCAGGTTCCACTCCCTTATAAATACAAAAAAAATAAATAAATAAATAATAATAATAATAACTACTTGTTTACTACTCTGTCCCAAGGAAACAGAGATCTATACAATATCATAAATGGTAACACAATAATGACCAAGCTTCAAGAGGCGTTACATAAAGACTCCGATCTGTATTAGCAACCATTTTGAGGTTGCTGGAGACATGAAGTTATGCTAATTTGAGCAGTATGGGCACACATTTAACTTTAACCCAAGGAGGAATACTTATATTGATTATAGAGAGGCCTGCATATCTAATGGATACAAAAATAAAAATGCCCTGCAATTAGCTTTGATAGAAGTTTCTCTTTTATGATAATTCAAATACTCATATTAGCACATAACATCTTTCACGACACAATGAGCCTGGATGCAAGAAAAGAACATGAAAAGTCGATACTGTAATGGCTACAAAAACCAAGAGGGCAGGAGGCTCTTCCGATCTGTTAACATTTCTATAAATTTTTCCATAACTCAGCATTGATATTAGAATATTCATATTACATATATCCAACACAATGACCCCAAATGAATTCAAAAAGAAAATGAATAATCTACCTGGTGTGCAAGGTTATGTATTACAACGATACTTCGAGCATCCTTATATACGCCATGTGGACGATATTTGGCTGCCAAGAGTCTGAAATTATGAAACACATTCAAATAAATGCTCATATCCAATTTTCCCACAAAACAATCGACGGGGTGGTATAGAGTTAACACTGCTTGCTTGCTGGTTAAAAATAGGCCCGGACTTGACATGAGTCCAGTAAGGCAGCTGCCACAAAGCTCATAATTCTTGCGGGCCCAAATTATTGAAAAAATATTTGCGGCTAAATTTACAATTGTTTGGATAACATATTAAAAATGTACTTAGTTTAGTGGTAAAACTTCTAATTCTTTTTTATAAAATGTCAATGGTTCAAATCCTCAATACTAGTAGTACCATTAATTTTATTTTAAGAACTTGTGCATAATCTTAACTTTCTTTTAAAATTAAATTTACTGACATGAAAAATATGATTTTTTTTTTTAGTTGTAAATGATTCAGTAACCTAAGAGATTGTTCAACACATATTATAGTTACATACAATATTTTAAAAAATAATAAAGGTGTAACATAGACCATAGTTCGAAAAATTATAAAAAATTTTAGAAAATCTTTCATGAAAGTCTACAATAGTTTTGAGAAGTCTTACTAAAACCACAAAAGTTATTTAATATTTTATAAAATTCATAGAATTCATCCACTTAAAAAAATGTGGGGTCATAGAAGTTTCCAAAAGCCCCAAATAGAAACATCCTATTACAATCTCAAACAAATTCATTAACGACTTTTAAGATTCCCTCATTCTCATTTTTATTTGTATGAGTATAATATTTTCTCAACTTTTTCAAATATTTTCTCAGAGAACTCATATATAAATAAATGCCCCTATTTTTTTACTTCCTATTTGCTAATTTTTTAAGTAAAAGAAATCAAACATGCACTAGAACATTGGGCGTCAATATTTACATCTTGACTCACGGCCACCGATTTTCAAGTTGGACACTGGTTAAAATCCCCAGAATGATTCCATGGTATTTCTGTCATTCAGTCTAAACATGGGACCCTATGGTTGCCAACATAACGAGATTTACTAGCATGCTAGATAGTAAGCATGACTCAATTAAGCCAGATTTTCCAACAAATAGAAAAGGATAAATCAGAATGAAAGGGTAAGTATGTTTTTTTTTTAAGTTGACCTTGTTTTCTACAGATTACGTTAAGACAACCAGCCAAGCAGTGTCCATAAATTTCAAGGTATAACAGAACTAAAATATTTAGCCAAACTGTAGAATGACTATTTCCATGAAAAATGTGCAAATGAAGAGGAGGAAGGAGAATTAAGACAGGGAAGACAAACCTTGAACCAGCCATGTACAATAGAACTAATTATAAGTCTAATGAGATACTGTCACTAAAAGCAAATGCTTGTGATTGCTTGCCCATTAAAGCACATGTTTTAGATGGGCTAATTCTAAGAGAAGAGAACTAATTATTTATGAAGCAAGAATTTATAAAACAAAGGATTCCACATACACTGGAACTAGGCCAGCATGCCAATCATTTGCAAGAAAGATGCACTTTTCTCCATAAGTGAACCCTCCCAATGGAAGCACTAGGGGAGCTTCACATGCTGCATGACAAAGCAAGTTGAACCGATACTGTTCAACTAATAAAAATCAGCACGATGACATGTCAACTTCTCATTGAGTCCACACTAGAATAAAGTGAGGGAAGCATATACCTGATTATCACCAAATGCGCCAAAAATATCACCATATGGAGTTCCAGGTCGGTGGTATGAAGGGTGATCAACAAATACCTAGAGAAAGAAGAAATAACTAAAAAACTATCGTGGAAAATATGTATCTTCTTTTTAGCAGTTTCCTGGCCAGAAAGATTCTTACCCAATCAACACCTGCCCGATATTCATGGTAGTACTTAACCTCCTGTACACCACCAAAGCAGTAGATCCTAGTACCATGCTGATCAACTTCAACTGCATTGGCAAACTTTTGATCTGACTGTCCTCCCCCCAAATATCTAGGGGAAACAACCATTACACGATGTCCTCTAGCAGCTAGTCCACCGGTAAAGAGCCACAAACATCTCCTAGGCCTCCTGTCTTAGAATATGGAGCTGCTTCAGCAGTAACAAAAACAACATTGTAGGTTACCTTAGTTGATGCTTCCTCTCTTCTCTCAACATCTTCAGACAACTCCCCACCACTAGCTACATCATTAAGATTTTCAGGGATATTTTCATCATCAATTGCTGAAATTTGATGTAATTAATGTTAGAGGTTAAACTGAGACATTATTGCAAAGGAGAATATGCACGAGGAAATAAAATCTCAATATAATTGATACTCTGCCTTCCGATCTTCTAGAGTTGCAGTTACAATTGAGTAATTATTCACTTCTTCTCATTTCTAATTGTTGTTTCTTTGATATATGGTCACACTTCAGCACAATAAATTATTAATGCGAATGTGTAAGAGCATTTCTAATAGCCTCTAATTTTTAAAGAGTGTATTCTAGTGAATAGAGAGCATCTTTAAATATAAAGGGTGAATTGTTTTAGACATTCCAATAATCTCTCTATTTTTTTACTATTTATTTTACTTTCTCCAAGACAAATTTATCCTTTTATCATACTTCAAATTATTATCAATATTTTAAAGAGCCAGTGACAAGTAATATAGTTTGTATAAATCAAGAATTAAAACATCAAAACTTGAGCATTTAGTTATAGATTATAGATGGTGAGTTTAGCCCTCGAGCTTGTTGGAGAAGATTTTTAAATAGAGAGTATTTTAGGTTTAAAGAGTCCATTGGAGATGCTCTAAGGCTCCAGCACATCCTCAGCTCTCAAAGCCAATCGAATTTCAATTACTTTCATTAATGAATAGTGGTTTAGGAGCTCAAAGCACAGACAACTCTTTGACAGGTAATATTAGTAATTCTCAACATCAATAATAATAATAGTTCATATAGCACGCAAGATTTACAGGTTTCTACCCTGTGGAATACAAGGATCATCACATGGACAATTGATTTGAAGTGTAGATTTTCTAAGGGAATCCTTAGGTCTAAGCTTAGTAGGGATGAGGCATTTGTTTTATATGCCCTCCATGTCATATTGAGGAATGCAAGGATCATCACATGGACAACTGATTTGAAGTGTAGATTTTCTAAGGAAATCCTTAGGTCTAAGCTTAGTCGGGATGATACATTCTTTTTCAGAGTAGATACTTCATGCATTTCATAGTCGCATATTGATAACGAGACAGCATTATACCATATTCTAAAGTGGTGCATTCTTAAGTTCATATCACTCAAAGGGCAAATGGAGTGCATTAACAGGGGAAAGTCCAACCAAAATATTAATTTAAGCGCAAAATTTCACTTCTGAAATCAGAAAATAATTTATCCCATCTCCGTTATCCATTGAGCCTGCGCTGAATAATTCTCCCTTTTGCTGTATTATTTCCGATATATAATCATAGAAAGCTAATTTTTCAGGAATTTTAGACCAGGCTTCAGATAAATTTTGATGCGTGCAGCTGAGGCGTCCCAACAGTAACAGAAAAAGACAATTCATGTGTTTCCAACTATTGACTAAAAATAGTCACTGCCCATCCACGAATCAATTGAACTTAAAAGGTTAAGTTATTAAAGTAAGTATAGAAATGGAAGAAAAACCAAAATCTAAAATGTCCCCATAAATTCATAACATTCTAATACAGTACCTTCTTAAAAATCCAATTTGCTTATCAAGTGACATAAAAACATAAAAGTCCGCATTGAACAGGACAAGATTAAAAATCTAACAACCCCAAAATCAAATCAAGATGAAAATATAAACAAGGGCAAAAAGAAAACTAACGCTGAACTTTACCAAACTGAGGAATCAACTGAAACCCGACAACGGAGCCAGCATTATCCCTTTCAGTGCCCAGTAAAAGCCCTTCTGCTTGCTCTCCGTCATTCGAATTACCATCACTCATAATAGAATCATCCCCATTACGGAACTCGTTACGTGATCTCCTTTTCACTACTAAGGACGGAATTCTTTTGCTTCTTTTCCTGTTTCTGCTCAAATAATCAAAACCCGTCTGGCCAACTGCAGTAATCGACTTGAAAACCGCATTTTCTGTTGGTTTGCGGCAAAGAAATCTCGATGGAGTTTTAAGAGCTTCCATATAGAGAGAGAGAGAGAGAGAGAGAGAGAGAGAGAGAGAGACCGAGTAACGAAGCAAGGGATCGTGATTATCTATCGAAATGCAGCATGGGATTCTTAAAAGCGCGAAAGACAAGAGACGTGAAAGCGACGGTGCCGTTTATAACTTGGAGAAAATGATTGTACAAGATTTGACGGCTTGTGAGAAGTTCATGGACTGACACGTGGCAATTTCACAAACTAACTTGAACAGTGAGAAATACTCTGCACATGAAGAGGGGTCCAGTTAGATTTTTTTTTTTTTTTTTGTTAATTTGTATTCGAGTAAACTCCGTTACTAAATATTTCTATTTTAAAATAAATATTGGTCAACCAATTATATATACATATTTATTATACTAGATTTGTTTAAAAAATAAATAAATTGTCAATACTCATTTCCATAATTAATTTCCATCAACCATGAGTTGTGTCAATATTCTTGTTACTTTATTTATGTATTTTGCGATGAACTTCGATTCGAGGAAATCTTATACGTAATTACATTACTTTTGTGATACTTTATACTCATATTTTAAATAAAGAACGATTCCACTAATCAATCAATTTGACAAATAATTCCGTCTCTTAAATTAAAACAATCATATATGCATATATAATACACCCAAATACTCCATGGCCTAGTTTTAGAACGGTAAATGGTTACTGTTGCTATTCGAAAAGGAACTAATTCTACATATATAAAATAAAATAAACAAGCACGTCAAAAGCGTTATTATACTTTGGAATAATAAAATATATAAGATAATACACAACACATAATTAACTATTGTCAAACTACTAACGCCTTATGTTCTTCTGGTTCACTATATTTTCTACATTCACATGTTTAAAATATAGAGATTGGTCACGCCTACTACTTATTATCAAGCACACTATAGTGTTTCATTGGATTCACACAAAAATCAAGCACAAATTAAACGAAGCAATCTTCAATTCTCATTAAAAGCCACTTCATCCCAATGATCCCGAATTTCTACTTTAAAAATTGTTTTTTTTTTCAAAAACTATATTAATTTAAATGAGATTAAAGGGTAAGAATGTTGTTTCAAATGAGATCGGAAGAGCGATATGAAATTGATTTTCACCAATATATAGACATTATTTGACCGAAAACATCTTAGGTCTTCTCAATTTTTTTGGAGTTAATTCATTTCTGAACCTATTGGCAATAAATTTTTAATTCAAAGATCTTTAATGTGATAAAATTTTATAATACATGAAGAAAAAAATATGTGATATATATAAACATATATATAATCCACGTCTTCATTTGATATAAATAAAAGTACTCTAGATCTAGTTACTCTTTAAGATGTAAAAAACACTGTAGTTAGCTTTATAACTTTTTAAGGAAATATCAGATATCTTGTCAACTAAAGAATTATCATGCAAAAAAAACAAACACAATTCAGCATGCACACTAAAGATTGTGAGCATCGTCGTCCAACCACCTAGAATAGGAACTTTCGTTGTAATTGTATATACCTGGTTTTCCTTTTAAAATGTATAATTAAATATGTAGAGGTGATTAACGAAATACATAACATTCATATCAAAGTTGTAATTCCTTCAATAATGACATTAATTATATCAAAAAGTGATGATTCACAAGAGTAAAAAATATGCTAATAATTAATATAAAAATGAACCAGATAATTATAAGTTTGAAATTAAGGAATCAAATTCAAAAACCTATTTTGGAAGCTGGCGGTTACAACGATACATATTTTTTCTTTAATTGTTTTAATCTAATAGATTAGTAATATACCTACTAATGAGCTTTGTCAAAATCTACAAAAAAATTTTAGAGATAACAAATAAATTTATAATTGTTTGAATGACATATTAAAATTTACATAGTTTAGTGGTAAAACTTTTCATTCATTTCATAAAATGTCAATAGTTCAAATCCTTAGTACTATTATTACTATATTAATTTTACTTTAAGGAACTTGTGCATAGTCTCAACTTTCTTTGAAATTATTTATCTAAATTTCAAATTTTTTTAAAAATAATTTTATTGATTTTTTTTAGTTGAAAATGATTTAGTAATCTAAGATATTGCTCAACACATATTTCAGCTACATACAATCCATTAATTAATATCTAAATCAAGAGTTGCGGTGACTACAGACCCGCGGTTTTCCCGCACTTTTTACATATTTCAGCTACATACAATCCATTAATGAATATCTAAATCAAGAGTTGCGGTGACTATAGACCCGCGGTTTTCTCGCACTTTTTACACGGTATCTATAAACACTGCACTCTTGCGGCATATAAAGCGCACCACATTTTATTCTTATTAATTTTTTTTGGGGGAAAGGATTAATTTTCTTTTTTTAAAATGATTATTAATTTTTTTTAATATCTAATCAATCTGTAATTACGTTCCTATCTTACGTTCACCGTTGCGTAAATATCTAAGGTTTTCATTCCCAATCGGGTGAAACTCCTTTCCCTAATTCAAGCCGTTTATTTCGGTTATATTGTCATCCAAATTTGGTAAATTCAAATCTTTGGAAAATTGCGTCGAGTTAACGGATTCAATTTCCATTGGGTGTAGAATCATTTCATCTGGGGAATTTGATTGTTATACAATTCTGGAGTCTGAATCTCCCTCAACTATTTCATCATTCAGTTCTGCCTTGCATGCCTCAATCCTATCTTTTTTTTCCAATATGATATGCCATCTTTGATTATGTCTTATAGTATTTTTCTGCCGCCAGTGTTGGTTGCCAGATTTTGTTAATTTGATAAGTTATCTACGCCATGCGTCCGATTTTGTTGCCTAGTTGAAGATTTCACTAACGCTTCAATAAGTACATGGGTATTTTGGTGTGCGTTGATTTCATGTTGAGCCTTTTACCATTAAATTATACCAGGTATCCCATATTTTTCATTGCCTAATTATGTGCACGAACATAATTCCACATTTCTTATAAATGATTTGGAGTTGCTTTCCTATGCATTACCCTATAGTTTTCTTCGTCTCTGATTCTTTTCGACATGTTGGAACTTTGAGTATAGGTTATGAATTTGTCTATGCCTTTGATTGGACTATATTAGTGAAATTAATTTTTGGCTACTGATCAAGATCTCTATTTTTATTTTTCTTTTTATCAATTTTAGTACAAACCATTAGTGTTGTGCTTGAGCATTGAAATGGAAGCATTATAATCACTCTTTATTTCCCTGTGAAAGCGGGACTAGGCTTATTCTCTTACATGGTTTGCCTATCAATATGGTTTGCAGCTGAAAAAGTGTAATGCTACATGATTTTAATATTTTCTTGCATGAACTTGGTGGAACTATAAGTGGAATCTAAGAAAAAGTTTGCAACTTTTCTGAACATGGAAGCCTTGAAATATTAAACAGCAATGACATCTATATAATATTTTCTTTTTGGTTCAATTTGATCTACATGGTTTTTTTTTTTTTAGTAGGCTACGTAGGTAAAGTTTTTAAACTGAAATTCACTGCATAATGTATCTTTTTCTAATATGTCTGTAGACTATGTTAAGTAAAAAATTTGATTTGATTTGTTCACTACACGCATGCTTTGTCAGCATTATTGCGCATTCTTCGGAAAGTCAAGTTAGGTATATCGGAGGGGCATTCAACTTGGTTATTGAAGTAATCACAGCCATACAATTAGCTATAAAGATTTGTCTTTTGCGCACCTATCAACTGCATTAGTTTTTGTTTCCATTAAATTGACATATGAACCCATTTTGTATATTCACATTTTATGTGCAATCTGATTTGAAAACTATCCTTTGCCTTAATAGATTATAAGGATAACCATGTTACTATTGATGTACGTGGCACAGTTGGCTACATATAGCTCCAGAGTATCTGTCAACCCGAAAATCACGAGAGAGAAAAATGATGTATTTGGGTATGGAATTATGCTTCATGAGCTAATAACTGGCAACGGACATTTATCTGTTCACCTTGCAAATGAAGATGACATCATGTTGCCTGATTAGGTGAAAAGACGACTTAAAGAAAAGAAGTTGGAAATGCTAATTGATCCTGATTTGCAAAACAATTATGCAGAGGCATAGGTGGAACAGCTAATTCGGGCTTCTCTACTTTGCACTCAGAGTTCTCTGGTGGAAAGGGCTAAGATGTCTGAAGCGGTTAGAATATTAGAATGTACTGGTTTGGCAGAGTGTTGGGATGAGTGGCAGAAGGTCAAAGTTGTTCGCCAGGAGGTCGAATTTGCCCCACATGCAAGTTCCAATTGCATTGTCAACTCGATAGAAAATTTACATGTAGTGGAGTTATCAGGTCCAAGGTGAACAAGCCAATTTGTTAATTAATTAATTGGAAAAAACCAGCTTTATCAAGATTAATGTAAATGCGGCAACTTTTGGAGATCGAGAACAAATTGGTATAGGATTCGTTATGATGGATGAGTTTGGTGCTTTTGTCGAAGCAAGGATGATATTGCATGAAGCTCAATTTGAAGCAAAAATGGCAGAGCTTTGGCGGTATCTTGGAGCTTTGAACTGGCTTAAAGATATTCATGTCGGACCAATCGTGATAGAGATGGATGCATTATAAGTGTTCGAAGCATTCCACGGTTCCTCTCTTGATAATTCTCCCTTTGGCTTGATCATCGACGATTGCAAGAAACTCTCTAGGGAAATAAATAGAGTTGAATATTCGTGCATGTGTTCAAAGATCTACAAATCAAGTTGCCCACCTTCTTGCTATAGCAGTTGGTTCTATGTCAGGTTTTACAGAGATTTATCTTTCT
The DNA here is from genome assembly GCA_963692815.1 of Nyctanthes arbor-tristis. NCBI lineage: Eukaryota > Viridiplantae > Streptophyta > Magnoliopsida > Lamiales > Oleaceae > Nyctanthes > Nyctanthes arbor-tristis. Next base: position 18,020 of record CAVNYN010232050.1, read on the forward strand.
CCTTTTGCTTTATTTTTTGATGTAATTCATTTGGATGCCTGTGATGAATAATATTTATTTCTTAAAAAAAAATGTACACATTATTAATGACTTCAATTATCAAACTTCCAATTTACGCTGGATATAGATATTATTATATTATTGTGTGTTCCAATTCATGAATATGTGGATGATAAAAGCTCCATGACATGTTGCTCTTGATTCGCATTAATTTTGAATTTCAGTACCCAATTTTCTTTCTTGTGACTTGGACGAAAATGGTATTTTTGATGAACTTGCATAATTTGAACCTTTCTTAACAAATTCCATATGGTCATTTTTTAACCATATTTCTATCTATGCATCGTACGAGTGTTAAACTAGTAATTTAAAAAATAATAAAAGTGTAACATTGTTTGAAAAATTATAAAAAGTTTTAGAAAATCTTTAATAAAACTCAATAGAAGTTTTGAGAAGTCTTATCAAATCCATAAAAGTTATTTAATATTTTATAAACTTCATAAAAGTCATCCACTTAAATAAAAATATGGGTTATAAAAGCTTTCAAAAGCTCCAATTATAAATGCCCTATTACAATCCCTAATAAATTATCATTACCGATTTTAATTTTAAGATGCCCTCATTCTTATTTTTATTTGCATATTTTGCCTTAGTATAACATTTTCTCAGTTTCTCTTTTCTCATATGGAACTCTTACATAAATAAGTGGCCCGATTTTTGTCCTTCATGTTCGCTAATTTTTTAAGTTAAATTAAAAAAATTCAATCATGCACTCTAACATCGGGGACCAATATTTACATCTGGATCTTAGATCCTCAATTTTTAGATTCAGCATTAGTTAAAAAGCCCAAATGGTTCCATGGATTTCTATCATTATGGGACCTTATGGCTGCCAACATAAAGAGATTTACTAACATGCTAGATAATGAGCATGACTCAATTAAGTCAGATTTTCCAGCTTAACAAGATCAATTTCAACGGTTAGAAATACCCAGCGCATGAATAGGGGTCCCTTTAGATTTTTTGTTTTGCATTCTAGTTCTAGTAAACTCCATTACTAATATTTCTATTTTAAATAAATATTGGTCAAGCAATCATATTTACAAGGGTAGTGCCATATAGTATCAGTGGTGCAAGCACTAGTTTATATGACAATAAATAGTGTTGAATGATAAGTGGAGTTAAAGGAAACACACATATGAGCTATTTAATTTAACTAATCACATGATGTTATGTCTAGTGGTGCCAAGTACCATTAGAACCATATATAGTATTATTCTATTCAAAAAACAAAAATTCATCAAAGAGAATAAAAATAATAATTAATATAAAAATGAAACAAATAATTAATTAATAAGCATGAAATTAAGGAATCAAATTCAAAGACCGTACTTGGATAAGTAGGCGGTTACAAATGATACATATTTATACTTTTACATTTCTTTAATTATTTTAATCTAATAATGTATTGGTAATATACCTACTTAATTAGGTTTATCTCCTTTATATGTGCTTATACCCACTGGTAACTATGGTAGGCCCAGCCTGAACTCCATTAGGCCTAAATATGATATCCTTTATACTTTGGATTTGGGCTCCTTGGGGACTCATAAGTAGTTGTTCCTCTGGGTGACCTCCATGAATCATAGCCCGGCCCAGCTCCCAGGCCCGTCTTAGTCGATGAGTTCCAGGGGCTTCGTATTGGGCTACGCTGTTTGACTAAGTCATGAACTCGAACCTTGGCTCTTGCGGATTGAGTTGGGGCCATGTAACTAGGCACAACGTCCACCCCCAATGGCCCACAGTGTGCACGGCACGGGCTTGATCCAATGACATCTCTGCCGTATCGGTCAAAGCTATTAGTTCTTTCACTTCGTAATATGGTCCAATCCCTTTCAACATTTTTATTGTATATGTCATGTAAGTCACCACCAATTGCATCGGAGGTTTCCCCAGTCATGCTAAGTGGAGAATCGTAAGATTGCCACTTGAGTCGCCGGTTTAACCCCCATTGTGACTCCTCACCTTTGTGTACATAAAATTGAGCATCGCCAATATCGTCTTCATCAGAATGTAATGGTTGCTTACACAATCAACGTAAATTTAATAATATTAGTAAAATATACTAGAAAATAACCATGTAACGTCTATGTTAGAGTCTTTGCTAATTAAGGTTTTATTACGTACGTACTAAGTAAATATATCAAACCTCATCATAGGCAAATGGGCTCGTAATAGGTGTCTCCCTTTTCATTTCATAATCATGTTTCCTCATAGATTTTCCTCTTGGTTTATCCGTAATCAGATTCCTCATATCCCAACATTCAGTTTCAAGCTTCTTCATTGGACTTTTTTTCATATGCTCTTCTTCTCCTTCTCGTTTTGTTTTCCATTGTTGGTCTGCTAACTTGTTCTGAATTGATACACTTCTACGAGAACATGCTCTCGACTGCAAGCGCTGTAGTGCCTCCATGCATTGCATTGTGATTTGCACTTGCTTCCGCACCTTATTACCCCTCACTAGGGCTTGTAGCCTTACCAAAGCCCTCAAAGCACGGAAGGCTCGTCTTGCCTACATTACAACATTAATGTTAAAAAATTTAAGACTAATTATAATTTACAAATGCGTTCTTGATCCGACAGTGAAGCTAATTAATTAGTTATAGCCAACAACACAAAGAGAGCAAAGTATTACCAGATATCTTCTGAAATAAGACTGTATAATGATTGCAGCCCGTTCTTGCTTAAACCGGGGTCCATATCTTGCCAATTTAACACTATATTGCCTTTTTTTGGAATTTTCCTTCTGAAAAGTCCCCGGATTAATCACACAGATAAAATTGTAATCACATAATTAATTTTTACAGAGAATGTTACTGGATCGGTTGGAAACATATATAGGAATATGTCATCTTTTAATTTCATATAGTTTTTTATTGAGATTAAAAGAAAATTGTAAATATGTTATACAAGGCCATGCAGTACAGATCAGAAATAATTGGGAAAAAAAAAAGAATGTATAAATTTGTGGCTGACTGCATGAATGAATAAGATCGATTGAGTACATTAATTTTGCCTTCAACAAACTACAAATAAAACTAATTACTTTTTAGAGGGAAGAAATACGTACTAACCTCCTTTTCCGACAAATTCTTTGGAGAGATTTTAAAAGCCTTCTTCAATGTTGATAACCAGCCACTCACCTTCTTCCCCATCTTCCACCAGAAAAAGAAGAGCTTCGCATAGTACAAGGATTTGAGGGACAATCATATCAAAGTCAAATGTTAATATCATACTACATAATAAATACATACATCGATCAATCATATGCAGAAACACTAGCCTTTTAGAGAAGTATCAAGAATCAAACCTGGAATTAAAGAGTGAATTATTTTTGGTTTTTGGTCATTTAATTTCTTCTTCCCAATTGCCAGATCTTGATAGTATCATGTATGCCAATTAATTAGCATGCAAAGTTATTATACCGGAAAGAGAATGTGTGTAGTGTCTACTGCATTTGGCAACAGAAGGGTGCGCGTTATATGGTATTTATCACTCTCAAAAGGGTAGGTTTTACTGAGTGGTATGTGTACAGTTAGCCATAGCAAATGGGAGCACCTGACACGTGTCAGTTTCCCCTAATGACCAGGGCTGTCTTTCAGGTACACATGTAAAGTTTTTCTTCTTTAAGTTTGTTGCGAAGTTAAATTTCGTTTTCGCAACCAATTTGCTGATCAAATTGGAGTTGAGAGTTTAAGGGTGAAAACAGAATAAATTAAGGGTCTGTCTTAGTTTGATGGGCTTCCTTGCCTTGCCTTTAAAGAGAAATTAAAGTAAAAAGAATCTTCAATATTTCAGCATCCTCTACGTTTCAAATTTGAAGGCACCTTCAAACCAGGAAAAGAAAAAATAAATAATGAAACTTCAATGCGTATTGCATGATATGATAGTTATGTCGCACCTTATAATGTAAAAGAAGAAGCTAGTGTTGCTTTCACAAAGTTAGTCTCATAATTATAGTCATCTGTTAGATATTCCTATTTGGCTAAATGCACTTAATTACTCAACAATATTTATGAAGTGTAGGATAGGTTGGAGTTCTTTACGAACAGAAAGAAACTCTCTAGACGAAACAGTTAATATTAATTTTCATCGGAAATGCTCTTGTGCTTATTTTAATATGTTTACATTTCTCAACATATGTAGTTGTCCACTCCGTTGCGACTTGCGAGTTATGCTGCTTCTAATTCATGTACTTTAGTTTTTTGGTAATTGTATGCCAATTTGGCTTAGATACATTTTGCGTATTGAAATCATGAAATAAATGATACACTCCCCTTCAACCAAAAAATATATGTATGTTTAATCTTCTCAGCAAGGCCTATGATGATGACTAGAGCTCTTATCATTGGAGTGGCAGATTCTCAACATGACTTTACTAACAAAAACTTATAAACATCTAGATAATTGTTTAATCACAAGCTCAAACTACCAACTTTGATGTTTCTAAAACGGTGTTTCTAAAAGGAATAGGACACATTTTCCTTGCAAATTAAATGCGGTCATCCTACTACTCGGTAAATAAGCATTGCCCAAAATTCCTAATTACTTCAGGATAGTCCTTATCAATTTCAGTCAAATCATTTTAATTTTATCCTTTTAAGAAGGTAAATATAGCGAGCCAATACTCACATTGTCTAACGGCATCTTAATTAACTCCTAAACCTTTCATGAAAAGTTTTATTTCCTCCCGTACAATCCCTTCACAATACTTTTAAAAAAAATGAAGGAGGAGGAAGAGGTATATATAGCACATCTTGTCATATCCCTCCTCGACTTTATGGAAACTAGTTGCACTCCCGTGCGTTGCACAGATACATATTTCATTATCAAACTAACAAATGTATTAGAATATGTTATAAAATTTGAAATACTTTTTTATATATAACATTTATAATTTTATTTGTTAGTTTGATATCATTTTCAGATATAAAAAAAAAATACGAAGTTTAGTTATATTTGTCGTCTACTTCTTTCAAGAGTCAAGAAAAAAATATATGAAGTTTTTGGTTTTTCTGATTTCTCAAGTTTGACTCAAGTAAAGCATTAAATTTTTAATTCCCCATATTCCTCTCACATCAAAATAACAAAATTTCCCTAAATGCATCACACTAAAATAACATTTTTATAAAAAATAATTATTTAATCAACAAAAAATAATTACATCATACATAATTATATCTCTTTAGCTGAATTGCTTCTCAATAATAGCTACTGACAATATTAACAGAGACAAAATTCTTGAGATAATAATTTTTCTCCATTCAGCTACTATACTCATTTACAAATAAAGAATTTAGCCAGAAGCCAAAATTAGACATAAAAGCAATAGTGATGAGATACTTTTATAACTACAAATTGTTCAAATTCCTCCACTCATATGCAGATTAACCCAGAAAAGAAGTAACTAAGGGGAACCAAATCACGAAATCAGGTATTTCCAATACTCTAATGTTATGTGTACACATATTAATATCAGAGAATTGCATTTATGTAACATCCCGTAAAATTTAACAATAAATTAAGCAAAGTAGCAATTATTTTGCCAATGATTTGCATTAATCGTAAAGATTATTACCTAAATAACATCCAAAGAAAAATTATGGGGCTTGATCAAGGTAAATCAAAGTACAGTAACTTAATTTCAAATTAGCATAAGATATAAGGATTTCTCTAGTAATAAACTAAATACCCTAACATTTGTACGGTTCTCGTCGCGCCACGTGTCACAACATGATTGACAGAACTCAAATTTTATTAAAACCAACTCAATTTTCAACTATTATAAATAGAGCTATTAAGTTCTCAATTTTCCCCCAACACCCAACGAATCTCTTTTCTTTCCAAAAAAACCCAAAATTCGTCCAACCATATTAGGGCAAAGAAAACACCCCTCAAAAGCCAATACAATACATATTTCTCATTTGAAAAAGGGTTATTTCCATATATAGAAAAGTTATAGCTTGAAAATAGTTTTAATTGAGGAATTTCAAGGCTTTAAGGGCACTTTTCTATGTGAGAATTATTCAAGAAATGTTTGGGTAATATTTGAGATGAGTAACCGGTACCTTGATTCCCCTTCTTTTGTTCATCATATTTTCATAAGATATGCATGAATTTTTAATACATTGTTATGTAAAGAAAGATTGGTTTATTGCATTGGTATCGCTAGTTAATACTCTACCCGTTCTGAATTGCTTTGTAGAACATGACTTTGCTATGTGGTTTTAGTCATTTTGGCTATGTGGTAATATTTGTGGCCTTGCTGTGTGATCTTGGCCAATCATGTGCGCTCCACGGGTAATAGTTTATAACTAGTGATTGAGCCCTTTTGTGCATTCAATGGCTTTGTACATCCAAAGGCTTTGTGAAATACATGGCTTTCCTGAAAATGTGTTTTCTTATATGAAAGGTGAATCAAGATATTTGGTTATTCACTGAGTACTTTGTACTCACTCTCCATTTTTTACAATCTTGTAGGTATTAAATTAAGAAGCTATATGGCCGGATCGTCTCAAGATGGAGGAGATACATGTAAGTAATTGAGACGTCGGTGTATGCGGCCGATGTTTCATTGTGGGTAACCCACAGGATATTTAATTATCAGAGTGCGCAGCGAAAACGCCTCGATATTTTGAACGCTCTTCCGATCTTTTTAATCGTTAAAGGCTTCCGCTATTGTTAAAATTCCGTTCGTGACAATTACCTATGGACTTGGGGAAATCCTTAGATAATTTTCTCTTCAAATGCATTTCTTGTTTCTGGTCGAGGCACTACTATTCTTGGGTAATTTACTTTCAAGCTTTAGGCTTCTTTTGTGCCAAAGCTTTTATTGTTGTGAGAGATTTCTCGGTGGCATTGTGGCAGGTTCTTTTCAACCCTTTTTTTCCTCTGCCTTTGGTACCATTTCTTCTATTATTTCCTTTGAAGACTTGGGAATTTTGGCTACTATTTGATTATTTTTAATTGGTTTTACAGAAATCAAGTAAAAATGTGTGAAAAAATTGCTCGTAGCGAAAGATGTATTGTGAAGTGTGAATGGAATAATAGAGCTTGGTGATTAGGCTAAAAATTGATTCATACCAGATAGTGGCTTATAACCCTCTGTGCGAGTTACAAATTAAATAAACTATTCTACAAAATAGGAAAAATAAAAATAATAGCATATAAATAAATAGGATCTACTCTATGGTGTCAAAACTGAGATTCTAGTTTTCAGAATCTCAGTAGCATTTATATATGTAATATATATGTGTGTGTCTGTGTGGGGGGGAAGGTTCCGCGGACTAACTATAACAAATAAATTTGACAAATTATCTTATCAATTTATTTTCTAGCATCTAACGAACTAAATTAACTTCTATAGAACCCAATATACAATATATATTGTTTATTGCCGACCACAAGGCCGCACTTCCTACCGCATCGTCCAGCTACTTCATTCTTTCAGTGACCGTCCTCTTCATTTCGTCATCGACCGGCTCATTTGTTTCTTCTTCAAAAACAGTATAACAAAAACCCGTTTTAGATTTCTACGTATTAATTCACTAAATTAAATGTTCATTAATCATTAGCAAAATCTAAAATTTTATACTACATTGATAATTCAGATTTCACTAATTACTTTAATAAATTACATTAAAAAAATGGATGGCTGATGGATAGTTGGTACTGAGAAGAAAGGTAGAACCTTGATATAGATAAAGGAAAACAAATTTATGGGTTCTCGGTCGGTATTAGCGATGGTCGATCTTCCTCCCACGGTAGTAATGGTAGAGATGGTGTGGCAATGGAGGTGATGGATACGCGTCCAGTTTCTATTTTTAATAAATACATTTTAAATTTAAAAAAAAATGGTGGACACGTCCACTGGATGGCAGGAAATACGTGCTCGGCGCTGGGAGAAAGGAGACGCTAGATTCTAAATTCCAGCCTACAATCGATTGTGTGGGAAATTGCGAGCTGATTGTAGGATGTTTAGTGGTAAGTACGTAAATTGTTATGGGTTGGGATCGTAGCTATCATATCCGGCTCGGACATTGAACCGGCCTAGGACCTGCGTCATTAGTTCACTGGTTCAACCGATGACTCGGTAGTTGAACCAGCGGGTCAATTCTAATCAACTCGTTGAATTATTTTTGACAAATATAGCATGAATAATTTTCATTAGTGTCAATTTTACTATAATTTCATAATTAAATATCATTACGCACAAGTGAAAATTAATACAACAAATATCCTTTAGATATAATTCACCTTGAATTAGAATTTTTGGCCTGTGATTGTTGGATGGCGAGACTTTATCGAGAGAACGACGATGAAAAGTTGGTATTAGGTGAAAAATAAATGTTAAAAGACATTAATTGACCATTGAGTTCTAAATTTCCTTGATGTGCAATAACCCGGGCGGTTCTTCGATTTTCAGGTCATCGGTTCTTTGCAAAACCCGCCAGGTCAGCCGGGTCAATTTCGGTTCGATTGCATATTTCTAATCAATTGTTAATCGAACCGGACATTTGGCCAGGTCACTGGTTTTCCTGTCCTACCTGCCAGTCCAATCCGATTTTGATAACTATGGTTGGGACAAATAAACTTAGACCCTTGGATTAAAGCATATTAATGGATAAGATGATTTGTCAAATTTATTTGTCATAGATATTAGTCCACGGAATGCTCCCATATATATATATGTGTGTGTGTGTGTGTGTGTGTGTGTGTGAACATTTCACATGTGGCATGAAATTAATGGAAGTCCTATCATGTAGGCGTATATGACCGCTCTACCGAATCCTTTCTCAACTATGACATAGATACACAATACTTTTTTAATACAAATATATCTAATATTGGTTAATCTAAATAAATGAAATAGAAAAAAAGGTCAATTATTTTTTCTAATACAATACAAAGCATAATCCATTCAATATATTTGTAAAAAAAAAAAAAAATTATTTTGATGTAGGTCATGTCAAATTAGTTTAAACTTAGTCTCTCGTCAAGAGATGAATTTTCTAATTTTGCAATATTCAAAAAAATAAAAATGACGGTAGATCAAATTCAAGGATATTCATATATATCTTTGTATGTAAGGGTTCTGTACATACAAGTAGTGTGAATATTCAAGATCCACTGTGTCTTAATTGGATTTTTTTTTTGACATTACTCTCTTAATTGGATTGATATATATATGCATCACTGTGTAGACTAATAATTCGTGCCATGAATTAATTTGAGACATGATTGATTGCTTTTATCAGAATTTGCATTGTACAAAATGAAAAAGAAAACTAACTATTAGAATGTGCATTACAAAATAAATAAATATGATAGACACTATTCAAATCAGTTGAGTGAATTATATACATAGTAACCCAATTCAAAACTTATAAAACGACAGAAATATCTTATTCATAAGGAGTGTATGGATGTGCAATATTGTACAGATATATTTGTAGTTACTAGAATGGTTTCAAGGCGAAAATAAAAAAAGAAAATTTGACATTACAAAATTAGGAAAATAATTGCAGTTTATATGATAAAGTTGTTAGTTCTCAAAAAATCAGGAAAGCCTGATATTTCTACAACAAAGAAAATGAAAAATAATTAGTTAAGTAAGCAAAGAGCATTTTTAAAAAAATAAAAAGAACAATGATTACAAGCGGGAATGTAAATATCTGAAGGAAATAAAAAATGGAACTTGTTGTAGAAAAGAAAATTCTGGGAAGGAAAAAAATAGATAGTGGGTAGTTAATATAGATAGAAAGTGGGGAGATACTTAAAAAAGAATTATAAAAATAAAAAGTTGAGACTAGGAGGTGGAAAAAAAGAAAATCCGTGCAAGGAAAACAAAATAGATAGTGGGTAATTTAATATAGATAGAAAGTGAAGAGTTGCTTGAAAAAAGAACTATAAAAATAAAAAGTTGAGAGTTGGATAAAAAATATGCTGCAAGCAAATGATTGGAGAAAAATAGAAAAGAAGAATTAAAAAAAACTGAGATTCTGGAATTAGAATGGGAGAAAAACTCATTCCAGAATCTCAGTTGTATTTAATAGTATATAGATATAGATTTCTCATATTCATCCAAATGACTAATGAAAGCTCTCTATTAAATTTATTTACCTTAAAATAAATTTAAAAAATTCAATTCCTTTTTATTAACAAAAATTAAATTAAATAAATAAATAAAGGAAGACGGGAAAAGAAAAAATGTGGAAAAGAAAAACGGGGAAAGAAAGTTGGGCTGTAAATATAAACTGCAAAACTGAGGAACCAAACCGAAACTATAATTTCAAAACCGTTGGTTTAGGTAAACATGGACTCGTCAATGATTTAGTTTTGACCTAAACTGAACCGCTGTAGGTTTTAATTTTTCCAAACCGTTTTAAACCGCTAGCCTGCTAAATTTAAGGAAAAATTCATGATTCAATTTCTAATAAATATAGTTAAATATAAACACTTTTCATTACCCCGATAGAACTAACCAATCACAATTCCTCTATTAGTTACTTTCTCACAAAGTCACAAACTTAAATTTCAACAACTTTATAGTACACCTCATCATTTTAGTGTTCCATCAATTTATATGTGACGAGTTGAACGATGATATTTATTAGAAGTACCAACAAAGAATGATTTATTTGATTTCTTCGCAACTTTTTATTTTTAGATTACCATTACGTTTTCTTGTAATAGTATTAATTAATTTTTTCTTATTTTTATCATAAATCTACATATACCAATTTTACTAATTACTTACCAATATTACTTTTGTATTTACAAATAATTAAAGTTGAAATAATATAAGATACAATTTTTGGCAATTCATAATTTCTTTTATTGTATAATACCACATAATTTCTTATTATATATATATATATATTAAAGTATGATAATAGCCACGTGCAAGTTTTTCCGCCAAAACTACTATCCTACTTTTATATGTTCTTCTTTAATTTAATTTAATTTTATGTTATGTTATGTTATAATAATAATAGTAGTAGTAGAAGTAATCCATTAGTTATATTATCCATTACTTAGATTTTTGCTATTATTTTATTTTATACATAATATGCTATTTGTTATGTAGTAGTGTTTGATATATATATATATATATATCTATTGTACTATATTTTATGCTATATTTGAAGATTTAATATTTCTTTTAAAATTCTAACAGTTGACGCATAAATTTCAAAAGTCTTTTCACATTTTGATTAAATGCCTACTCATGAGATTAAGTGTATCACAATAAAGTAAAATTAATTCAATTTTAAAAATTTAACTTTAATTCAATACGATAAACCACACATCGTACAACCTTTGACTATATGTTTAGTACATTACTAAATCTATTGAGTGGTTACAATACTAATAATATTTGATGATGATAATTTAAAACAACAATAAAAAAATTCTTTTAATTTTTTTATAGCAGAAAGTTGTTAAAATTTAATGTTATGGGTAAATCATATAAAATCTATTCTTTATTGTAATATTGCTTACTTTGAATCTTTTGCAATAGGAGGGTGTATACTTTATATTTTTTTAGAATATATTTAGTCAATAGTGACTTTTTTGGATAATGTATGACACTGTATGAGGAAATGCGAAAAATAATTTCAGAATTATGTGGTGAAGAATGAATGTGGAAAAGAATTCATTTTAACAAATGAATATCATCCACATCCTAAACATTTTTTGGATTTCTTGTATGGATGCTCATTGAACAAGGACGTGAGTGTAGAGTAATTTTAGAGTTATATAAATTTCATATATTCTTGTTTTTATGATTTTTTAGTTTTCATACTCAACATGAAATTATTTTATATTAAAAATTCCTCATTCATAATAGTATTATTTTATAAATGATAATTTAATAAGCTTTGTGTCAAGTGAAAATACTGTACGTTTCAATTTAATTCTCTTTGTTTATATTAATAACGTATGTATATGAATTAGTAATACACAATAAAATTGTGATTATTTAATTGTTCAAATTACCACGTATTTTTTAACTAATTATTTTATTTTATATAACGCACAAGTATACAACTAGTTATTATATTTATTGACAAATAATTATTTCTTAACTAATTTGGAAAGTATTATTTTTTTCTGTTAGCAAACGGCGATTTGAGACCTTACCAAACTGTAAAAATATGATTTGGCTTGGTTTGATTAAGGAAATCAAAGGATTTGATTTGGTTTGGGAAAATTCTAAACCGGTTGGTTTGGGATTTGATTAGAAATCGCCCAAACCGGCTTACACGCTTAGAAGAAAGGGGGGAGAAAAAGGAAAAAGGAAAGTCATCCTCCCGGAACAAGGCAGTCCCGCTACCCCGTGCCGTCGCCGATTCCACCACCTGACCACGCCTCCGTTCGGAAAATACCATGTCATTGGTAATTGTAATTATTGTTAGCTGTTGCCGCAAACGCTAAGAAGTGTAATTTGTTACCCTTAAAACTTTAAAAGAGAGTACTTTTTGGATTTTACTTTGGACTGTAATTCGTTACCCTTGACTTTTTGTTTACTGAAGGGCTAAATTGACTATCGATCAATTTTGCGTAAAGACCGATCTTCCGATCTTTTTGTATTTTCCCGGAATTTTTAGCATTAGAACCAAGAAATACGTTAGAATTTCTTGAAGGCAAATGTCTTCCCGTTGTGCACACCAGTTCTTTGTTATTTGCCCATAGAAGTTATATTAAAGTCTTCACCCGACGTTTCTGAAGAATGACAACTCCAAATTCGGGTAAATTTATCAACAAGCATGTTTCTTTTCACATGGTGCTCCAATGAATTTGTACAATATCTTCTATAATTCTTTTATTTTCAATTTTTTTTGGAAGTGGATTGTACTACGGTAAATATTTTGTGATAATACAGGTGTAGCGCCGCCGCTGGATAAATTATTGTCAAACTGTTTGAATCAAGGTGAAGTTTCAAGTGCAGATGCCAAGTAAGCTTGTTGTTTGTTATCGGTTTTAGAATAGTTCACATGAAATCTTTTTGTATTCAGCATTTCTTTTTCCTTTTGGCATGTCAGCTGAATATACGATATAGAAGTTAAAACTGATGATTCAATATTTACTTTGTATTTTCTAGTTTAGGAGATGCTAGTGCTTTTTTCTCTGTCTGGATAATGGTGATTCACAAAGTTGCTGATATATAGTTGATTAAACACACATTTGTTGTGTTGCTAGTAGTTTGTACCATGTAATAGGAGTCCTGGTTAACTTTAACATCTGTTATGTATCTACCTAAAATAGCTCTATCCCCCCCCCCGGCCCTCTCTCTCTCTCTCTCTCTCTCACGCAGGGGGAAAGTTCATGTGGTTCTTGTATCAACTGGAAGCTTCAACCCTCCTACATATATGCACTTACGTTGTTTTGGTCAGTAGCTTTATGAGCCCAATGTTGCTTCTGATCATTTCCCGACACATTCTCTTAATCTTATCTGTATGTATTATAGTTGCGGTGTTCTTTTTCTTTTTATTTCTTTATTTATTTATTTATTTTTTTTTTCATAGTTTGGCCGGGCAATGAATTATTAGGTGGTAACATTAACCACTTTTTATTAGAAATTAGTCCTTTGAGGTTGTCTGTAGACTGCATTGTAGTAGAAAGAAGAAGCCTGTGAGGATGATGGGTTACACTGATTGATTTTCATTTATGTTATACCAATTTATCTTTTTTTATGGTCAGAGCTGGCAAGAGATGCACTAACTTCAGAAGGATTTTCTGTCATTGGCGGTTATATGTCACCTGTAAATGATGCATACAAGAAAAAGGTATGTAGCGCCTTATGAGCAGGTAAGATACAAGTTTGCTTATTGCTGTGGGAAAACAAAGGACAACTACACCAGCCAGTTTTAGGCAGTGCGGACTCTGTTCCCCCTCTTTTAAGCAGGATATAATATTGCTGAGGCTGATTTTCAAGAAGAAACGCTAGATTTTATTATTTTTTATTTTTTTATTATTAACCCCCCCCCCCGGGTGTTTGGGGGGGGGGATAGCTGTGAGGTTGTGCTTGTTAACACTATGTGACCAAGAAAGTGTTAATTTCTCTAATGGTGTTCTGAAAAAAGTGCAAATATTGATTGTTGTAATATAATCTAGAACACCAGCTCTAGTTTTTCTTTTGTCAATATTTATGGATCTAAATGCCAAGGTTTCTTTAGGTATTTCAATCACAGAATTACTGTATAATATTATCAATGAGCAAAAATAGAGATTTGCAAACTTAGTCTTAACCACCGGTATGTTAGGTATTTAAGCAAATCAGTAAAACTGATCTTTAATGATTTTCCCCTTTTCTTCTCATTGTTCATGTTTTTCCCGTTTTCTCGTAGGGCCTCATTTGTGCTGAACACCCCGTTGCAATGTGTCGTCTTGCTTGTAGAAGTTCTGAATTTGTCATGGTGGATCCATGGGAGGTAGACTCTCCCTCTGTTTGTGCTTACGTACGTGTGCGCGCGCGCGTGTGTGTGCGTGCGTGCGTGAGTGTATGTTTATAGTGTGTGCGCGCGCGCGCGTGTACCTATATATATATATATATACACATAGAGAGAGAGAGAGAAATTAGAATTTCTCTGATTATAAGTTAAGTTAATGCTCCAGCTAACTACTGTTGCGTATCTTTTCAACAGTCAAGTCAGAGCACGTACCAACGCACAATAACAGTTTTGTCCAGAGTTAGGACTTCACTGGTTGAGAGTGGAATGGTCACAAATGGTAAGTCTACCTTTGCTGGGGATGTAATTCGACGTTTTCAGAGGAATACCAACGTGTTCAAGCTCAGGTTAATATTGTAAAATACATATAAAGTCATACAAACTTGGCTTCCCCTCCCTTCACTTTTAAGAGGAGCATCAATGTTAAATCTGAGGTGAGCTTGACCGTTTAGTTAATTTGTAGTGTTTAAATAGATCTTAACTAGGTAAATCTCATTCAAATTCAAGACTGGGCCAGAAAATTTTGAGACCTTATGAAGTATGTTCTAGTTTGGCTTTTTACGACTCTTGAACCAATTATCAGCTGATATCAAGCAAAGGGGTAGTGGCTTGAACGTGTTTGTAGTGCCGATCATTTTCAATAACTCTTGTTCTGGAGGCTATTCTCCCTTCTCATGGGGGTTGCGGATATACTCAGAAATAAAATGAGTGGAGTTTTGCTCAGACCAGTTCGATCAATGCAAAATCTTATTTTGGTACTTTAGGCTGTAAAATTTCCGTTTTAAAATTGAAAATGGACTGAGTAAAAGCCGTGCAAAATCATCTCTTTGTTAATCCGCAATTGAGTACCTGTATAAAAAATGGCCCAACCCTTTTGAGGATATTGAAAAGAATTCTGACCTCAACCTCAAAATTTGCTTTCTACCATTTGTTTTCTGCCTTTTCTGTTTCTCCATTCTGATGCCATCAATCCCCAATTTTTGCTTCAGTAACTTCTTCAAACAAAAGAAAGGGCAGAAATGAGAAACAATGAACCATGGAGTAGAACATTTCACCTCATTCCTAATTTCCTGTGTGTTGGGTGATCCAAGAGTAATCCTATATTAGTAACTCATAGAACATTGATTGTACACAAAGCTGTATCCTGCAAGTTTTGGATGGACTATGTAACTTATATTTATATGAATAAAATATATCAGTGTTTATTCAATTAAGTGGTACTTCAAGATTTGCTTTTCTTCTGCTCTCAGGGCTACTTAAAGTCATGCTCGTATGTAGTTCTGATCTACTAGAATCTTTCAGCATTCCTGGGTTCTGGATCCGTGAGCAGGT
The DNA here is from genome assembly GCA_963692815.1 of Nyctanthes arbor-tristis. Classification (NCBI taxonomy): domain Eukaryota; kingdom Viridiplantae; phylum Streptophyta; class Magnoliopsida; order Lamiales; family Oleaceae; genus Nyctanthes; species Nyctanthes arbor-tristis. The sequence goes on from CAVNYN010232050.1 coordinate 33,868, forward strand.
ATGCCATGTAGCACAGATCAACCATGATATTAGACTGACTATGCTGAAAGTAGACCATAAGATATGTGATGTGGATGTTTTGCCAGGCATTCAATTTACTTCTTCTTCTTCTTCTTCTTCTTCTTCTTCTTCTTCTTCTTCTTCTTCTTCTTCTTATTATTATTATTATTATTATTATTATTATTATTATTATTATTATTATTATTATTATTATAGAGCATGTCTGGCCAACGCTTGAAATCTACGACTTGTTAGTAACCAAGCAAATACTAAAATAGACAATAATTTTATTTAATAATTAAAATCTTCAATTCGGAGACACATTATTTTACAAGAAGGTTGTGTGCTAATTCCCAAGTAAGAAGTAATTTATCTGAATATGTTTTGGAAACAGAGAGTTGTTATTTACTTAATTTTGAGCTTCAAAAACATGCTTGCTGGTGGACTCTTTGATCCACTTTTTATGACATTCGACAAAGGCTAAAATCCACAAGCTGGATGTTACATTTCAGAAGGGTAAGCGATGGAACCGGAAACACTTCTTAGACATTTATTACTCTCACAGTAGTGCCTTGAGAAAAAGTGATTAAGGATAAAGATATTTGGTAATTGAAACTATCACTTAATAGTACTTTCCGTTTTTAGGTTGAAACCATATGTAAAGACTTCGGATTGGTTTGTATTCGTAGAGGCGGTCAAGATGTTGAGGAAATTATCTCTAAGGATGATATCTTGAAAAAGCACAAGGTAACCTTTGTTAGATTTTAATATTAGAATATCTACTTTTCTACAAAATGCATCAAGAAATGTGGATGCTCTTGTCGTCTCATATTTTTCCTACGGTGTTTATTGACCTATGGCGGCAAGTATATTGCTTTGATTCTTTTTCTTTAGTTATATATATATATATATATATTTTTTTTTTTTAATTTTTTCCTTTTTTAAGACAATTTAAGCATTACATATTAAGCAGTACGCATGTTATCTGAAAACAGTTGGTTCATACTGGCAATACCTTTGAAGTTTCTGCTTTGATATATTTTTTGCAGAGTAATATCAAAGTTGTAGATGAGGTCGTACCAAATGGGATCAGTTCAACAGGACTGAGGTGAAAATTTCTTCAGTTTCACTAGTGTAGTTTTTGACAAATTAGTCCTTTGCATCCCAGTTAGCTTCCAGTTGGTTTGGGACAACAATCAGCTGAATATGGTTCTGCTTGTTTCGGTTACACAGGAATTGCATATCTAGAGGATTATCGATAAAGTATTTGACAGTAGACGAGATTATTGATTATATTAAGCAGCACGATTTGTACAGAGCACAGCATGAAGAATGATTATTCTTTTTACCCTTGCCGTTCGAAGCTATTCTACATTGGAGGAGACTTCCTTTTACATCTATTGAATATGTCTGATGTTAATGTTTCTTTTAGCTTCTTGCATCAGATATAATCCAGGGTCACTGTAAAATATAAACTTATTTGACAAATCAGCATTTTCCCTAAATCTCCATGATAAGTTTTGATAATTATGTTACTTCTTTGATATGCGCTATACTCCACTTATTATTAGCATTTTGGGTCCATCAAATTTGATATTGCTATGCAAAATTGAGATGCATGGAATGATTTATGATATACTTGTCTTTATTTTTTCTTTCTTTTGAAATATTGTATAGCTTTGCGTTTGAGACTGATATATCTTCTATGAAAATTTTTAATGGTGCTTAACCAACATTTGTCTAGCAAGGATTTCATGTCGACGGCTAAAATTTCTATTAAAAAATTCATAATTAGCACATTCAATAACTTTAGGATGATAAAATTGTATCTCTATGTTAGAGAAGTAATGTCACCTAGGCAAAATGGGGGAAAAGGAAAAAAGAAAAAAGAAAAAAAAACGATAGGGCATCTGATTTGTATATTGCTTGAAAATATAAGGTCTCGGAAAAAATTTAGAAAATAACCGCACAAAATGCAGGAAAAAGGTTCCACCGAGATTCGCACTCAGGTTACCGGAGTCAGAATCCAATATCCTGACCATGGGATGCCGTCAATTTTTGCATTGAATTAAAAATTAATATTATATGTTAAATTATAAATTAAAAATATATAGGCGGTCCACGGAATGAGATTTAAATTCAATAATTTCTCTACTCTATCAAAGGTGAAGTCCCAATTTACTGTTTATTAAACAGTAACTTCCTCCATTTTTTTTTTAATTTAAAGGTTTGCTATGTCCACAGTCCCAGAAACCTGTACTCCTTTTCTTTTTTTTTTTTTTTGTTTTTGGTAAGCCACATGGTCCTCGAAACTTTTCCTTTTTTTCTTTTCTTTTTTCTAATGAGTTTTGAAAATGAGCATTTGTAAAACCACTGTATTCATTCATATATTTATGTATTTTTCAGACACATGTGTGCAATGTATCTATGTGTTTATTTATTTTTTGTAGTTTTCTTCTTTTTCATGTTCTTCGCTTATGATTTAACGTCTAAAAGAATTATACAATTAGTGGGTATAATAGCGGTAAGTTTTACCTTGTAAATCTTTAACCAAGACGATTGTATTTTAATGCTTAGTTTTTAATGAAGTGAGACATACTTCTAACTTTTATATTTAGTTTCTAATATGTTTATTTTCTCAAGTCTTTTCTTTATATTAGGTATTATTTTATTTTACTTATATAAATATGGGGCCTCGTGTATAAAAATTACTTCATATTTGTATATATCAAATGTTATAGGAATGAAAAAGCATGCTCAATGAATAATCAGACGGAACATTTTATAATGTAATTTTAACATTTTAAGGTGAAAATATGCGCTATTTACTTTAGATTTAGAATTTCATCTATAGATATGTAATATATGTTATGTGTTGTACTTTATTTTATTTTGTTATTAAAGCGAATATTATTCATGTTTCATGTATTATCAATTACACACATTGTATAGCAATATCTACACGGATTTGAACTAAAAATGAAATGTAATACGTGCATCGCACGTATATTTACTAGTACTATATAAAAAGGCAAAAGCCTATTTAGTGTTTATTGAATAGGAACTTTTATTCCTTTTTTTTTTTTTTAACTTCCCAAGTTCTACATTTTCAATTTTTTTTTAATTTTCTTAAAACTTGATAAGTCACACCATCCTAAAAAACTACTACTACTTCTTCCTTTTTTTTCTTTTTTTAAATCTTACTAATCTCACATCTTGTATATTGATATTTTTCTTGTTTGTATTAATATAATAAAACTGCTATCTCAATATCCTTCTTATATATGTTTACTTGATCTAAGTACTTTAATATTAACATTCAAGATCAAGTGTTGAAGCCACTATATTTTTACATTGTATATCGAGATTTTTTCTTATTTGCATAATATCATATATAGTAGAAACCGTCATCTCAATATATCTTTCTTATATTAATGCGAACTAAGTGCTTTGGTATTTATGTTGCAACAAGTAACTCATCTCAAAATCTTCAAGAGAGTTCTATATAATTAGCATATACGATTTGTTAAATTATCATTAGTAATATTAAGTATCATTTAGTTTAATACTTTGATGCCTTTGATGCATTGCTTTATTTAATATTAACCTTTAAAGATACATTTGATTTCTATACTCTCGCAGTCTTTCTAATTTTTGGAGCTTTTATTTTGTGATGAGTTTTGGAAATGAGCATGTACAAAATCACTATGTCCATCCATATGTTTATGTAATTTTCAAATACACACTTGCAATACATATATTTGTTTACCTGTCTTTTGTAATTTTCTTCTTTTTCGTTTTCTTGGCTTGTAATTTAATGTCCAAAAAATTATATAATTAATTGGCATAATAGTAGAAAATTTTACCTTATAAATCTTTAACTATACGACGATGATATTGTGCATACTTATTTTTTTAATAAGGTGCGTCATATTTTTAAGTTTTTATGTTTAGTTTCTAATATATTTATTTCCTCAAGTCTTTATACTAGATTCTTTTATTTTACTTATATAAATATGGAGCCTCATGTATGAAAATTACTTCTTGTTTATATTATATGTTTTAAAAATAAAAAAGTAAGCTTAATGAACAATCAGATGGACCGTTTTATAATTCAATTTATGAGTTTTTAAAGTGAAAATATGTGTCATATACTTTAGATTTGGAATTTCATCCATAGAAAAGTATTATACGTTATGTGTTGTACTTTATGTTATCTTATTACTAAAACAAATATTATTAATATTTCATATGTCATGAATTACACAAATTATATAACAATATTTACGCTGATTTGAACTAAAAACAAAATGGAATACATGCATTGCTTGCATATTTACTAGTATTCAGAAAAAAAAATAAAGAAGTGAGGAAGTATATACTAATAATTTTTTTTTTTTTGAAATTGTGTAATTTGTAGGCACAGTAGACAGGTAGTTGGTGCGGCGCATGATCGGGACGAGTCCTTATGTGTTGTGGCCATTGGCCAATACGAAAAGGAAAATGCTACTTGTACATCATCTCGTGTACCTGAGAAAATATCCGAAATGATGTATTGTCCAAAATGCCCTCAATTTGAAATCTGTTTCTGTACTGAGGCTCACGGGTCTCTTCTTTCCCAGCTGTGAGATCAAAAGAGGATTTGAAGCAAGCTTGAAGCAGCTTGATTTGGTCCCCATCGCAATTCGTCTCCCTATCCCAGCGTGATTATACCATCTACACGACGCTCTTCCGATCTAGCCTAGAGCTGGGTCGGTCAGTCACCTTGAGCCGTTTCTTCATCCAGTGAGTATGGTTGTTGCTCATATGATTTTGTTCCCCAACAACAGTTGCTGCTCGTATTATTCTTAGGGTTTTTTTCCCTTTTCCTTCCGTTGCTAATTTCGTTGTGGAAGGCAAGATTTTTTTTTTTTGGCTGCTCGTGTTATTTTGCTATTTTTTGATTATTTTGCTAAGGACTATTTGTTGCTCTTGCTATTTGCTACTGGCATGAAAAATTGATGCCTGATTATTTTCTGATTTGGACAAGCAAAGTGAAAATTTGGCTGGCATTTTTGTGAACTTTGCAATGCTCTGCTTCCTTGAATTTTTTGCATCTGGTTATGCTCTGACTCTGTATTGAAACCTAATACTCCGCCCCGTAAGAATTAATTAGAACTGGAAGTGATAAATGATGCCTTAGAAAAGCAAATCAATTGTTATTACATAAACTAAAGAATTATTTTCTTAGGTACTTGCCATGATCAATTGACCAAAGGCATAATAGTGGATGCACTTAAACGGCACGTTGGTTTGATTCTCATTATCAGTGGCAAATTCTTCAAAAAATTATTCTTCACGAATCATTTGATTTTGCAATTATTGAATTATAACCGTTATCGACAGTATTCATGTTACCTCTCCCCTCGTTACCTTTGCACAAATAATGATCTTGAATTGAAATATTGGGTAAATGTAATTTCACATTCATATGGTGACAATATCAATCGCTTGAGATTGTCATAAATAATAAGGCAACATGTTTTAGGCATTTTAAACTTTAATATGATCTGAATATTTATATTTGAGCTCTCTCCCCCACCCACCCCCACCCCCACCACCACCCAAAAATAAATAAAGAAATAAATGAGGGAAAAATAAATGGGAAAGTGCAAGTATGCATACTCTTCTCTCACTTTTAGAATGTGCTAACATGTCTTTAAATAAAAATACAAGGTGTGCTGATTAAATAACTGTAAATTAAAATTGAAAATAAATAATATAACAACTATAAATTTTAGTGACTTTTGAGACAAGTAGATTGTAGTGCTAATAATGTTAAAAAAAGAAAACTCTTTTTTTCTTTTTGGAATTATATGCATATATAAAGTTATAAAATAAATATGTTTTATGAAGGTTTGTTATGGAAAAAGAGAAAAGAAAATAATATTTTTCAGAAAATATTTTTCTGAATTGATTTTTCATAAAAATTGATGAAAATTTACTTAAAAAGATTATTATATCATGAAATTTCAGTTCTTTCACCATTTATCAATCCAATATACGAAGATAGAAAAATTTACATGAAGGTGAGATATAATTGTGAGATATTTTGGCCAATCAGTTTCATGCTGAAACCTAGTTATGTTAAACATTTTGAATTATAGTAACCAATAGCATTTTTTCACAAAGCTATTGCTATTTGCTTACCAGTGATGACGGTGATTAGGAGATTCCACCACTTTGATCATAAGCCAACATAATTATCTTGTAGCTCTTTGGTTACAAGATCTCGATCTATCTTCAAGACAATTAATTCCTTTATATTTTCTTTTCATGCCAATAATAATTCTCAATTTAAGATTTTCAAATTTTCATTAATTGGTTAAAACACGTAAAAAGGTTTTCCCACTTATGTCTGATGTTACTAAATCTTTTGGCTCTTAAGTTAAAAACTGCAATTCAACTATTTACTTGAAGGAAATATTTGAACAAATACCAAGGTTTTCTACATGAAATTAGACCATTTTTCTATTAGAGATAAATAGATATCTTGCAATTGTTATTAATGTTTTGTGAAGACAACAGACATGGTCAGGTTTAGACTGATCAATAAAGCCAGGGGGTTGTGTCATGTAAACAGGTTCATGAAGCGTGCCTTGAAGAAAGGCATTGTTAACATCAAGTTGGCAGATTGTCCAATGGGAGGAGATAGCTAGAGCAAGAACAAGACGAATGGTGGTGGGTTTAATGACAGGACTGAAGGTGTCTGTATAATCTACTCCAGGGATCTGATAAAATCCCTTGGCGACGAGTCGGGCTTTGTATGGGTCTAACGAGCCATCAGATTTGCATTTGATATGATACACCCACTTGCAACCAATGAGATTAAAGGAAGGGTCATATGGAACGAGGGTCCAAGTACCATTACGAATGAGGGCATTCAACTCTTCAGACATAGCCTGACGCTAGTCTGAATGTTGAAGAGCCTGTTTAAAGGTAGTTGGTTCAAGGTCTGAGGAGAGGGACGTGGCAAGAGATAATTTCTGAATGGGTTTTCTAATGTTATTCTTACTGCGGGTGACCATATGGTGCTGATTGTGAACCGGGATAGTGATGGTCGCTCATCTACCAGTGCTCATATTGTTTTTTTTGGCCGTAACCCTATTGCTTGGACCTCTCGCAAGCAAAAGTCCATCTCCCACTCTTCCACAGAGGCTGAATATCGCTCGGTTGCCACTACTGCATCTGAGCTTTTGTGAATTAAATCTCTCTTAGATGAGCTGCATGTTCCTCTCAACTCCACTCCTGTCATATGCTGTGATAATGTGGGAGCAACTTACTTATGTGCCAATCCTGTGTTTCATTCGAAAATGAAACATATTGAAATTGATGTGCATTTTGTTCGCTCTCACATTCAAGATGGATCCCTTCGTATTGCACATGTCTCCACCGCGGATCAACTTGCTGATGCACTCACTAAACCACTGTCTCGTACTCGACTCTCCCAACTTCGCAGCAAGATTGGTATCGCTGACGGCTCCACCATCTTGAGGGGGCATATTAGAGATAAATAGATATCTTGTAATTGTTATTAATGTTTATCTTTGTAACTGTTGTTGATGTATCTTATCTGTACATTATATTTCTAAGATATTTAGAATTCAAGTTTAAAATAGGACTCTAATTCAAATAGCAGATTAGGTCTCATGTATCTATAATTTCATGTGAGATTACCAATGAAAGTGGTAGCCTTTTTTATTACAATATTCTGCCTTTTCTGCCAAAACTGTTCGGTGCTGGTACGAGGTACGAAATATATATGCTAATTGATGGTGATTGATGATTTTGCAAAATTCATCTTCGGTCCATTATTAATACATCCATTATTATTACGTACATGCAGCTTATTGATTTTTCTTGGCTGTGAATGAAATAACTAGGAGAACTACTCGATTGAGATCAAGGCCATGCATGTGGGCTTCAGGTTGGGTCCATTTGGCCTCGGTCTCGGGCTGAATCTTATGTAGGGTTATCTTCCTTTTTCTGCTTCTCAGGAATTTAATTGTTCTCTTACTTTTACAATATGTAACAACCAGTTATTCTGCCTGTACAATGCACTGGAAACATCAACTAAATGTAAGACTCAACAAAACAAATATAAAATATGCAAAACTTTTTCAAAAACAAATTTTGCAGTTCAATAATACCTTTTAATTTACTCACACAAATTGTAAAAGTTAAATTTTACGATTTATTATTTCATGTTCAAACAAAATTATACAATTATACTATTTGAGTCTTTCATTTTTGAATGTTAGCACTGAGTGATTAATGGTTAATCATTTATCATGTTATCCGTCTATTTTGTAGTTGTCAAACCTCTAAATCATTGTATTGCATCAAATATGGTGTGTTCAAGCCTTATAGAGGCAAATCATTTGACAACCAACTTTTGCCACCCCTACCTATAATATAATTCGACAAACTTCCATAAGATATCCATTAGAAACTGAATAATTAATTGCCAACAACAATAATAACTTTGAAATAATAATAATAATAATAATAATAATAATAATAATAATAATAATAATAATAATCGACAAATAAAAAAAATAAAACTACTAAGTTGTAACTAATTGGCAGGTGATTAAGCACAATAAATATCAGAACAATTTTGTATTAGTAAAGTACAATTGATCATTCACAAAGGTACAAACATTTTGGACTATCTTTTGATTATAGATTCAATAAATGATCTCCTTATTACAATTGGATTGAATACACTCTACTTCCTTTATATGCCGGAATTTGCTACCACAACGTTGAACGTTTGTAAGACTGTTATTTAGTCAACTTCATTATTTAGTCAACTTCATTGTGAAGAGGAGATACACAATCAAAGCTGTGCATTACTCGGTTATAAACTTGGATTATGTAAATGTAAAATATATATAAATCATTAGGCGTCAACAAAGGATCATTACGTGGAATGCCCGAATAATGCAGCAAAGCCAGAAGAATTCCAATCAGAATAACTACAAAATATCCTGAAAATTTTAGGAACAACACCAGAAGAATGCATGTTAAAAAGTTACAGACATCTCCATAGATAGAATTTGAGCTGCTTAAAGTTTCAAACTCCATTACGTAGCAAAGATGCCCAATCCCACTTAGATATTACAAAAATCACTCTTCAAGAGCCCAAATGCTTTTGCATTCCAGAATCCATTTCTATATCATGATTAGCGTCCTTTATTGCAAAAATGCATCACATTCACGCAAGTTGTCAAGTCCTAGCACTAATTACTCTTAAGAGCATTTCCCATGCCTCCGGTCCTTGGTTAAAGTCTTCCAAAACAGAGACACAAAAAATTTGAACGGTCCCAAATATTTCCTATTTTATTTTAATTTTTTTTTTTCTTCTCTTCCGATCTCTCTCATTTACCCCACTTTTTCCTCACTTTTCCTCTCTCGTATCACATGTAGAGTCTAAATTTAGACCTTTTTCAAAGACTACTACTACTGTTTTTATCATTATTTTTGAATTTCTATCTATCTCTCTCTTCTTTTTCACTTTTCCCTCTCTTTTTTTCCTGCACCTCTTTCCTCCAATATTCAATTAAAATGATCATCTTCTCTCTATCTCTCTCCTCTACACCACGCATTGGAGATGCTCTTACCACGGATAAAATCGAGAAAATACAACAGATGAATATACACTTGTGCCATGCCATTGCCCAGAATGTCCCCTTATAGTGTTAGAAACTAAAACACAGTCTATTACCTTCTTGCAAACCGTTACCCCATATCATTATGTTTACATTGATTGACTAACTATCATGCCAAAAGCAAACAATCTGTAAAGCAAGTTAATGAGTAAACCTGCTGTTCGAACGAAAAACTCGAGGCTGAACCTGATTGAGCGTATAATGCGCAATCTCTTTTCAGGTTTCAATAAGGAGTGGTAAAAACACATAGACCCATACATGTCCAATTATGTACTGCAGAAGTTTGGGATGTCAGTTGTAGAGCATCAAGATTCAAGAACAGATTTCAAACAGTCAATGCATAAAAGGACAAATGTTTTTAATGAAGAAATGCAACGGCCAATGTGTCAAAGACTACTTGCAACATTATCAATATTCTTGTATATTAACTTATCAAAAACAAAAATATTATTCTTCATCAAGGCACGACTCCAAGAAATTTTTTTTTCCAAGCTAAACCACATAACTACTATAGGATATGACATTCCAGCTCTACACACATATAGGAAATTAGAGTTCCTTTCAAATACTTATGTCAAGACTCAAGACTTGAAATTCTTTTCCTAGATATGACTCAAAAATATTTTTTTAACATAGTATTCAAACTCCACCATAAAAAAAAAAAAGGAAAAAAAAATTCTACATAATATTTTATACTTTCACCATAGTGGAAGTAACATATAGAGTTGCTTCTCATGTTTCAAGCCTAAAGTGCTTATCATATGACAGGTAATTTATCTATAAAAGTTGAAGGAAAGCCCACGGATCAAAAGCCTAACACACCACGTTCCAAACACGCGGCAACTAAACATCATAGAAGGAGCAAAATCAATGATAGACATGTTTATCAGCCCCTTTTTTTCTTTTGGTAACAATGATATATCATTTTTGGTTAAGATGCATTTTGTTGATTGTGTGTGTTTTAGTGCTATGTTCTCTGATCAAGAACTCTTCCCTTCTCAGAGATTTTTCCTCTTTATCTGTTTGCATTCATACTTCTATTTCTTTTGATCACACATAGAAATGAAATTGAAGATTGCCTTATTGTCCGACCAAGAAACTCCCTTCTCACAATCGGAGTATGGCAAATTGTTGAAAGATCTCGTAAATAATTGTGATTATGTACCATATTTGTTATACTCTATATTTAGAAGTTTATGAGCTGTATTAGTAATCTTAGGAATCACTATTTATTTTCTTCTATATTAGGGTAGTTAGTTGAATAGTATATTTCTCCTTAATTAGGGAGATTAGCTGCCTTTTTTGTTCCTAGTTAAGCTCTTTAAATAGCTGTACATCAATATAGAAAAATTATTCAGCCTTCTTACATTTTTGTTCACTGTTTTTAACCTCAAATATATACTTCAATTAAAAATGTGAAAACATGCTTCGGAGATTGCATAAAGAGGGAAAAAAATTGAGAAAGGAATAAAGCAATCTCAAACATTCCTTCAAGACTTTGACAGTGCAATTGAAGTGGAATATTGTATTCACTGCTTCACAACTGATATGAATACCATGTCAAAATTTACAGGGAAATTGTATAGTGTCAGAACAATAAAAATAATATATATATATATATATATATATGAACACTCAAATATAGGAAATATCTATAATAGGACCAACCTGTAGTTTTGTTCTTGAAGAATGCACAAGAAGTAATTAAAATTAAGTGAAAAGAAAATGGTGAAATGTAATAATGGTCAAATTACGATATTAGTTCTCATAGGTTTATTTAAGGATGATTTTTAGTTCAAAATTGTTTCTTGTTGAGGCATAGGCTTCTTGAGCTTAAGCCAGAATAGATTCCCCTAACTATTAAAATAGAAAATACATGAAAACTCTCACGTCATCTAACTCAACTATCAAGTATTAACAACTAAAGCGCACATCTAATCAATAAATCATTATATTATAACCAAACCTGAAATCCTACCTGTCAGATAAGGGAAGAACTGGCGCAGAACCAACGTCCAACGTTGGGTTGGTGGTGATTGATACCTTAGCGATTTCAGCGGTGGCTAGAATAGCGAGAGGCAACACATTGGCAGCGAATGTCAATAACTGATCCAAGGAATAAAAGAAAAAGAAAGGAAAAATAGGCATAAAAACCCATCTACTAAAAATTCAAAAAGAAAAAAAAATTATAGACACAACTCATTGACAAAAATCGAGATCTTCCAAGCTTCCAGCGATGCTCATGAGTTCAAACTTCAACTATATCTTACACGAACATATACGGATATGGCTGGAGTTAAAAAAAAAAAAAACTTCAAAAGATCGTGAATTTTGAACAAAAAAATTGGTCCTATCAGGGTTTTAAAGGGAAATAGGTAAAGTCGGTTCCTAATCAGATCTAAAATTGCACACAAAGAAAAGATTTGGAGGTCGAAAATCGGTAAATCAGGTTCATGAAAACTGATCTGGAACGGAGTTGGGGGCTGGTCGTAAAATCTAACTGAAAACTAATATGTCGTGTGAATTGTAGGTTAAAAAAAGACCATGATGTCATCATGACATATGGGACGATGTCTTATGAATATTAATTGGTGAATAGTGGAGTAAACAGTGAAAATACATCTCCCTCTTTTTAATATTGTGAGGATTTCAACATGTGATATTTTTACTTCTAAAAATATCCTCAAAATTCCTATGTGAATATGCACTATTCTTAAGAATGTTCCTAATGTGTGCAATTATTAGGAGACAAGTATATAAAAGATGGTCATGATTTTTCAAAAAAATAAGTCATCATGTCAATGGTATCTTTAGTCAATTTTTCAAAGCAAGTCATCATGAAAATTGAATTACTAGTCAAATTTTCCAAATAAGTCATTATAAAAATAGATTATTCACCACATAGGAAAAAGCAAAGAAAAGAGACACTAACTAGGGAACGGCCAAATGTGATGCTATGATAATATAAATGACATATGCTCTCAAAGAAAATTTAAAAATAATAGAAAAATCTGCCTATAAATAAGGCCTAGTCCAAAACGTTTGAGGTCAAGAAAGAAACTAAACAATCAAGACAAATCAAACTCTCAAGCAAACAAGGTGAGTAATGTACACTTTTTTTTTTTTTTTTGTTAAACCATTCGTGTGACTCAATAAATATACATTTTGCTTCCTTATGCTTATAATAATTTAAAGGTTACTCTTTATCTATGAATTCAATAGTCAAATTTCCATGTTTTACATTAAGATATACTTACCCCTAATTATCAAGTCAAGCCATGCCATGCCACGTTATAAGTCGGGTTACATAATATTCTATGTATCAAGAATGTTATGTCATGACAAGCTTATTAAGAACCCAATTAAATCTTATGTTACTGTGCATATATGGTAAGTAAACTTATGTAAAAAAGGGCCAAACCCTATTCTCTACTTCATATTTTCAGATAATGATTTTCTTATATATGTTTACATTCCTCACTAAGTAAATATTACTTATTCTTTATGTTTCACACAAAATTTTTAGATGATAAAGAGAATAATCACTGAAGTCTCTGATAGTGAACGAACACTCTCGCCAGATGGAAGCCACTGCGTATGTACAACAGAGACAGACCTCTGAGGCATGTACGAAGATCAACTAGGATTTAAAATGTATGAAGATCAGCCATGATTTAACCACTACATTATCACCATCGTCAAGATTGAATACTGTGATGCCACTATTTTGGAGTTTTTATGTAGCAAGGAATATAAAATAAATCGCTAGGAAGCTTTGATATTATTCTATATCATAATGTAAACAAATAAGTTAACGTATGATAAAACTTTTAGTTTAATGTATTTTAAAATATTACTATGACCATTCTAGGTAAATAATCCATCTTATCTTTGCTAGAAAAGATGGATAGTATCTTTTAGTGGTGAAGAAGGAACATCTTGTAACATCTTATGCTATTATTATAATGACATGTAATATTACTATATTAAATCTTCTTGTGTATTATCATCAGTCATCACGACAAGATAAACTGTGATAAGAATAATAATAATTAAAAAAAAACATGGTGTTAGTCTTTAGAATTTTGTGTCAAACACGTATGCCCATGTACCTGTTATTGTTGAAAAAAAAAATAATATGGATAAGCAAAGGTCCGTACCAAATAATATGTAGAAATTTAAAATCTAAATATATATATATATATATGTCTGTTTATATGCACATGCATGCACTTGTTAGAAAATAGATAATATGTACATACTGTAGAATTGGGGAAAAAAATTGGGCATCATTGCATGTATTTCCAGGTCATTACAAGAGTGGCATCAGAGCCCCCGTTTCTCTCTGTTGTATACAAGTATAGCATCCCGAAGGCATCAAGATATGTAAGTTAATTGTCTAGCGTGTAAATGATATTTCCAACTTACAGTAAATATGCTTGAATAATGATAAATAATGCAATGATTATATTATTTCTTTATAGATAAATTTAAGTTACACATAAGAATTTCTTATGTAAGTTTAGAAAATCTATGTTAGGAACTTCTAATTTTATTTTGTAATGGAGATTCCCAAATTATAGGAAAAGCCTAGCATTCCAAATATTATGGTATGATGGATGACACATATCATGATATATTAATTTCGTTTATTGATGTTATGACCTGATTTAAATTATTTTCATTAAATAGATGGTTGAAGATAGCACTTCAGTGTGACTAGATCGGTTGAGTCGACTTGTTAGAACAGAAGCTCGCCAAATTCGTCAACTAATTGATCATGATAATAATCATAATAGTAATGGTCAATATGGTGTGGCTAGTGAAATCAATCAAGCTAAAGAAGATAGGGATATGGCAACGGATCAATTCCGCTGGCTTAATCCTCCTATCTTTGAAGATGCAAGAGATCCCACTGAAGCTGAGAATTGGATACGAACTATAGAACAAATGTTCACTTATGCTCATATTCCAGAACCAGAGAAAATAAATTGTGCATCATTTATGTTAAGAGGTAGTGCTAGTTACTGGTGGGATACCTTGGTTAGTTTAGGTGAAACTGAAAATATCACATGGCATGAATTTTGTAGAAGGTTTCGAGATAAATAATTTTCCTCGACTATAAGAAACCAGAAATTGAATATATTTATTCAGCTTAAACAAGGCCCTATGTCTGTTACTGATTATGTTAAAAAGTTTGAAGATCTCTCCCGGTTTGCTACTTATATGGTTAGTACATCAGAACTTAAGGTTGACCGTTTTATTGACGGATTACGACTAGTATTGGGACGAGATGTTCTTATGGCTGGAACATCTAATACGAATTTATCACAAGTTTTGCATCGTGTCTTGATAGGAAAACAAGCAGAAACAAAAATACAAAAGGCACGGGAAGCCAAAATTCAAAATACTCGAGGATCTTTATCAAATCGCAATTGGAATTCTAATAATAAACATCCCTCAAGAAATGACCCGAAAAGTCAACTAGTTTCTAATAAACTAAATGCAGGTGACCCTTGGGAAGTAATAAATCCTATTTGTCCTACTTACAACAAACGACATATTGGGCAATGTCGTTGGAAACTAGGACAATGTTTTAATTACGGGAAATGAGGTCATATGATTAAAGATTGTCCAGAAGAAAAGAAAAACACTGCCTCCTGACCTATTAGAGTATTTACTATGGTTAGACCGGAAGTAGTTGATAATACCAATGTTATTGCAGGTACTCTTTATATTTGCTCAAAACCTACTTATCCCCTTTTTGATTCAGGAGCTACCCATTCCTTTATATATCTTTATCTTTATCGAAGTCTAAATATTCCATTTATCCCTCTATCTGGTGCCTTGGACATAATGATCCCATTTGGAGCCATTCAAAATGCTATGTTTTATTTACCTCATATTTCCATCAGATTAAACGATATAGAGTCGATAGTAGATCTTATTATACTAGAAATTAGGGAGTTCAACATTATCCTTGGAATGGATTGGGTAACACATTATCAGGTCCTAATTAATTGCAAGGCTAGGACAATTTCTAGAAAAAGACCCAATATCTTTTCCTAAATTAGCCAAGACCGCTAGGATGATTATCTCTTCTACAACAGCCAAAAAACTTAGAAGTCGAGGATGTATGGCATTCTGGGTCAGTTTACATGGGATGAAAACAAATAATATAACCACCATTTCATCATTAACTATCATCAAAAAATTAGAGGATGTTTTTCTTGAAGATTTACCTGGACTTCCACCTAATTGAGAAATTGAATTTAGTATAGAAATAATTCCTGGAACTCTGCCTATATCAAAAACGCCTTATCATATGGCTCCTGCGGAGTTAAAAGAGCTCAGAACTAGACCCAGTTAGATGATCTGCTAAATAGAGGCTTTATCAGGCCTAGTGCATCACCTTGGGGAGCACCGATACTGTTTGTTAAAAAGAAAGATTTTTCAATGAGATTATGCCTCGATTATCGAGAATTAAGCAAGGTAACAATAAAGAACAAATATCCTCTTCCTAGAATAGATGACTTGTTAGATCAACTACAGGGTTCTACAGTTTTCTCTAGGATTGATCTTCGGTCAGGATATCACCAATTAGGGATTAAATCCGAAGATATACCTAAGACCGCTTTTAGTACTCGATATCGACATTTTGAATTTCTTGTTATGCCTTTTGGGCTAACTAATGTGCTAGCTACATTTACAGACTTGATGAATCAAGTATTCAAGAAATTCTTGGACAAATTTGTTATAGTACTCATTGATGATATTCTTGTCTACTCTAAATCAGCAGAAGAACTTGAACAACACTTGAGAATTGTTCTCCAAGTTTTGTGAGAAAACAAACTATATGCAAAATTCACAAAATGTGAATTTTGGCTAGAACAAGCCATTTTTCTAGGTCATGTTGTAACTAAGGAAGGAATTTCAGTAGACCCTGGTAAAATAGAAGCAGTACTCAATTGGTCAACCCTAAGTACTCCAACAGAGGTACGAAGTTTTCTGGGTTTAGCTAGACATTATAGAAGATTTGTTAATGACTTTTCAATGATTGAAACTCCTCTTACCAGACTGACCTGTAAAAATGTGCCTTTCAAATGGACTGAGGACTGTGAGAAATCTTTTCAAGAACTAAAGTCTAAACTTACTACCGCTCCAATTTTAACTATTCCTTAAAGATCCGCTGGTTACACTATATATAGTGATGCTTCTAAACAAGGGATGGGGTGTGTCTTAATGCAAAATGGCAAAGTTGTTGCGTATGCCTCCCATCAGTAAAAACCATATGAACAGAACTATCCTATGCGTGATCTGGAACTAGCTGCCATTGTCTTTGCCTTAAAAATTTAGCATCACTATTTAAATGGGGAAAAATGTGAAATCTTTGTGGATCACAAGAGTTTTAAGTATTTCTTTACTCAAAAAGATCTAAATATATGTCAGCGAAGATGGATAGAACTTGTTAAGGATTATGACTGTACCATCTATTATCAGCCAAGGAAGGCTAATGTAGTGGTAGATGCATTAATCTAACAGGAAAGAAACGGCACACAAAAACTGAAGAAAGATTTAGAAAAATTTAATTTGGAGATAGTTGATTCTACTGATGCAAAAATAGCGACTTTGTATCTTCAGCCTATATTGCCGGAAAGAATAAATCAAGGACAAAAAGATGATGAGTTTGCTCAGAAAATCAAAAGGAAATTGGAGCAAGGACAGCCAATTTCAGTCTATTATACTTCACCATAGGGAATCTTAAAATATAAGCATCGAGTTTATGTATCTATGGATGAAAAATTGAGAAAAGACATTCTTCAAGAAGCACATACTACACCATATTCATTGCATCTAGGATCTACCAAAATGTACTAAGAAATCAGAACATTATATTGGTGGTCGAACATGAAAGAAGAAATAGCTGAATTGTGTCAAAATGCTCAACATGTCAACAAATAAAAGCCGAACAACATATGTAACGCCCCAAATTTCAGAAACTTGGGTCGCTAACTGATCTTTAAAATTTACTTAAAATGCGGAACTTATAACAGAATAAACAAATGCGGAAAATCTTATTAACCAATAGCAGAGAATCTCGTCCGAAAACAAGTAGAGTCTCAACAGTCAAATAAATGAATAGTCTGAAATCTTAGAAAAAACATATAAGCTTCAAGTTATGTTTCTAGTAGCTGCCGTTCGTCGTCCCGCCACCGGCTCCAAAACCTGAAAGTGTTAGTTTGAAAGAATGAGTATAAAAATATACTCAGTAGACTCTAGCGCATATTAATCAATTTACACAATAAACATAACATGTAAACATGCAAATAATTCTTTCTTTCTTTCTTCCTTGGAAGGATCTTGTCTTGTCTTAGAGAATAAATATTCTCGT